>JAHHFK020005819.1:0-38214 GCA_024533555.2 Aedes koreicus | reverse complement strand
TGTCATGAGCGAATTGCTGCAAGGGTCAATATTGACAAACAAAATAATTGGGCGTCATCTAACCCTATTATTTCCAGGATGCTTTTTCGTACTGGCTGCGTTTGTATTAGATTAGATTAAATATGATTAGATTAGGTAAAATTAACAAATACTCCAAAAGGTTTTTTAAGTAAAAAAACAATTTTTTTTTTAAACTTTCGAAGTGTACTACACCCCCTCCCGGCTGCCGATGTTAATCAATTTTGAAACTTAATGCAACAACAGAATGACATAAAAAAAACTTTCATTGTGTTATAATATTGAAACGGGAAAGGAAAAACAGAAAAAAAATTTTATGATTAGTCATTTTAAATTTAATTTCAATCAAGCAAATCGAGGTTTCATTAAAAAAAGATTGCATAAGTTGAATCTGATTGAAAAGTTGAAATTGAAATTTTATTCGCATTCATTGTGCAGACATTTTGTTAAACTTATTTGTCAAGTTGATTAATATTGCGCAATCCAACTCAGAACAATCGACAAAAAACTCACCACGTGGGTCGCGACCCATAGATTGAGAAACGCTGCTCTATTCAGAACTCACCTTCGTTGTCAAATACTAAGATAATACCATCCAAAATACCCTCCATTGAAAATCTGCAGCTCGACCGTTAATTCCCGGATTGAACCTTCCACTTTCTTCGAATCACGATTTCCACCGTGACTGGAAACGGCAATGAGGGCGACGAGGTCGTAATTAAACCAATAAAATTTTCCAGTACACTTTCCACACATGTGAATCCCTTGGTTTAGCTTCTTCCACTCCCGAAGGGCTGAACCGCCCGCAAAAAGTAATCTCATTAATTCCATTGTCTGGTTTGCTCAAGGCGTCGAATAAATCCCGAGCGGTTCAGGCAGGCAACTAGACACGCACATCTTAAGAGCAGGTTCCGACCTAGGTAGTCCCTTTAATTTGGTTGCGGTTTGCGAATCGAAGCCGCCGAACGGTGGATGAGGCTCGGAGGGGTTGCTGCAGAGCTCGACTAATAGTGTGTTTCTGTTGAAGTTGTTGTTGCTGTTATTGTTGTGTATGCAGATAAGAAAACGCGGCCCTCCCGGGTGGAAGATTGGCGTCGTGTGCCTTGGGGTTAGGCAAGTTTCGTTCTGTATGCAGTATTGATTAAACAATGTCTTGGGCTCAAGAGTGCCTCTTGCTTCGCAATGCGCTGCCAGCGCAAATGTGGAATTAACTGCAGACAGCTGGCGGTAATTGCAGGGACCGTGCGTTTAAATACGGTTACCAAAAATGGATTCACTACACAAAGGGGAAACAGTCGGTGGTACTGATTTTTTTTTTCGTGGACTTGAATTCAATTTTCACCGTTTCACGATTCATTTAATCCAACCAAAATGTTCAATGACGATCAGCTACGTTCTGTGTTCGGAATGCTTGAACTTTCTTCTATAGGGAAGCAAGTTAAAAAAGAAATTTGCACAGTGATGAAGTAGGAAAAAGTGATTCATTCAGGTGATTTTGAACAAAAAATTATTCGTTTATTTTCCGTCGGCCTATTCCCTCACAAAGTGGTGACAACCACTGACGCCAGAAAAAACACCGACCTCGACTGGGATTAAACCCAGACCCACTGGAGTGCCAAGCTACACCAACCACTACACCACCATCGCTGTGTTAGGTGTAAGTTTTTAGGATCGGAGGTTAAAATAGCAATAAGGATAAGTTTTATTTGACGCATGATTTATTTGGAGATAGCACTGGTCTTAAGATCGAGTCCCAACATTCAGTAGAAATGTTAACAGAAAGTATGATGTGTTCACAGTACGAACGAAAGCTTCCATTGAAATGTTGAAAACACCTCCACAGGAGAACTGTGAACCGTTTCGTATGTTGATTTTGAATATCATGAGCATCGTCCGCAGTTGAACATAATCCGAATGATACTTCGCATGGTACGGAATCGACATCGTTAGGTCGTAGATGTAATACTCCATGGTCCTGTTCTGTAAGATTGTATAAGCTTTAATAAACACACTGTTCAGAAATCGGTAAAAGTGGAAAACCTTACAAAATCTTGAAATGATTCCGCAAGACTGCACCACCAGTAACATTCGGCAGAAAAATTAAGCACGGCTACAAAGTGAGTCAAGCGACCAGCAAAGGTTTCTTCCATCACCAAAACGTAGATTGCCAATCCGATTAACACCATTGCACAGTAATAGACGAGTAAAAATAGCCCTTTGATGACTACTGTTAGTTGTTTTAGGTTACTGAAATTGAAAAAACTAGTTACATCTATTGCAGAAAATCTAATTCAATCGTAGCACTAACTCTAACAACAGTATATGCTGCTCAACGTGGAAGCGAGTTTGCTTCTTGCAAAACTTCCAAAATTCATCATCCTTCCGAAACGTTCCCTCGTGGACGATGGATTTCAGAACACCAACGAAGCTCCCTAAGCCATGTGCCACGATCTGGTACTCCGCATTGAATCCTGACAAAAGTGCTGTGATGAGGACCGTTGGGCCTATTACCTTATTTGCCCAAACTATAAACACTGTCGTGTTGTAGAAGAATTGAATCACAGTCGCTACCGTTGGACCAAATGCAAGTAAAATTCGAGGCACCCGGTAGTTTCTATTCTGATGCGATACAAGCCATGGCACCAGCAATACACAGATAAAGGTGGGCATTAAAATCCCCGTACAGATCATCCACACTTTTCGGCGAACAGCGTTCCGCACCCTTTCGTCATATTGAGTATCATTGGAAAACAGGTGACGCTCGTTGAGGAAATCATTAGCCCGTTTTATGTTTACAATTTGTGATCGCAGAACTAGATTCCGGCAGTACCCGGTTCCTAGAAAGACCAGCAGTAATAAGAACCAGATTGTAGCAGCAAGATCATATCCATTATAAACACTTTCGGCAAGATTCGAAACTATAATGAAAGTGTGAATGACTGCGAGGAACTGGTAAAGGCGCCAGAATGTCTTTGTCCACTTCTTCTGGGATTCGAAGTGCAGTCCTGAAAATAAAAATTAACGAAGTTTGTGAATGCACTGATGTTAGAATCTAGAAATCACAACCTCCTAACATCAGAATGACTTCAGTCAGTTGGAAAATATCTTTTTGTGATCCAAATTTTTGAAACAAACAATCTGTAAGAGATTTAAACTTGAAGCAAAGGTGAGCGACATTCCACTGTAAGCGATACATTTTAATCAGATGCAGTAAACGGACTGAGCCATGACGGAATTTGGTTTGAGAAAGTCTTCCATAAGAGGGCTATTAGCAATAAGTTATATAAATTAGTTGTAGAAGAAAATTTGATTCTCTCAGAACAGCTGTAGGCTTTCCCATAGTGTTATGTCTCTTATGAATAGTTGATTTCCTGAGGCGTGTACATCCGTTTTGATAGCATTGTTCGTATTAATGCTGCATTTCAGCAAATATTTTAACACTTCTGCACTCACATGTGCGTGTATTTGTGTGTATGTATTTCATACAAGGGAGTGGGGTTGGGTGATACACCTGATTCACTAAAATGACCTTGTTCTCCGTGTCTTTAGCCTCCCCCCCCCCCCCCTTCCCGGGAACACTGTAACTTATTACTCTGGAAGGAGACTGTGCTGACGCATATCTTGTACTTGTACTTGTTTGCTGTCCTTGTTTACGGCAACCCAAATACTTTCCTCTCGACACATCTCGTCGACGAGATTCGCCATACTCAGAACGGCATCTCCCTACACTCTACATCAAATCTTGGACATACGAAGATCAAGTACCCCGGATATCCTCCGCATTTCTGGGCAAACCGATGACGGTGTAGGTCAAAACCTCTCCTGTACTTCCTGTCCATCTTCACAGAATCGGTTCTACACCCACTACCATCTGACAGTCGGCTCCGCTCTCAAAACTTTATGTACTTTTCTAGTTTTTTTTTTCTCATATAGCACTCACTGTCCACTAAAGATTTTTGATGAAAGTACCATATGCGTGATAATGTTTGCATTTTGCATTTGCAATCAGACCAAGGCCGGTGTGGCTTCTGCTGTACATAGAAGTTGTCTCCATTGTAATCGGTCCATTGCTGTATTTCGGAGGGTCCGCAGGTCGCCTTTTTCTTAGTCGATCTACCTTGCTCGTTGCGCGCCTCTTCTTCTTGTACCCGTCAGCTTGTTTTAGAGAACCATTTCCACAGGGCTGGCGTCCGACATTCTTACGACATGCCCAGACCATCGTAGTCGACCGATTTTTGCGATGTGTACGATGGGAGGTTCTCCCAGAAACTTATGCAATACGTGGTTCATTCGCCTTCTCCGCCACGTTCCGTCTTCCATCTGCACTCCACCGTACATCGTGCGCAGCACCTTCCGTTCAAAGACTCCAAGGGAGCGTTGGTCCTCCACTAGCAATGTCCATGTTTCGTGGCCGTAGATTGTAACCAGTCTTGTAGATGGTCAACTTTGTAGTTCGGCGAACTTTGTTCGATATTAGCATCCTTTGGAGTCCAAAGTAGGCACGATTGCCAGCCATAATACGCCGTTGTATTTCTCTGCTGGTGTCGTTAACGGCGGTCACCAATGAGCTCAGATAAACGAATTCGTCTACTACCTCGATTTCATCACCGTCAATCTGAACTCGTGGTAGGTGGCTAACATTATCTTCTCGCGAACCTCTTCCCTTCATGCATTTTGTTTTCAACGCATTAACCACAAGCCCAATCCTTTCGGCTTCAGTCTTAAGTCTGATGTACGTTTCCGCTATCGTCTCAAAGTTACGAAGCAAAATAGTTGGACAGACTTCCTGAAGATCGTGCCACTCGTGTCTATCCCAGCTCTTCGAATCACACCCTCCAATGCAATGTTAAACAGCAAACACGACAATCCATCACCTTGTCGTAACCCTCTCCGAGATTCGAAGGGACTCGAGAGCGTCCCTGATACTCGGACGACAAACATCACTCGATCCATCGTTGCTTTGATCAACTGCGTCAGTTTTTCCGGAAATCCATATTCGTGAATGATCTGCCATAGCTGGCCTCGATCGATTGTATCATTCGCTGATTTGAAATCGATGAAAAGATGATGTGTGAGCACGTTGTATTCGCGACATATTTGCACCATTGATCAGTGTCAAAATTACGAAAATCTCCAGAAAATTGGTTTCAATTTTTTTACTTATTCAAAAGAGGTATGTTTCTTAGAGTCCTAAACTATGTTAATCTTCGATCAAGTTTCCACTTGCTGAATTTACGGCCACCACACGCTTCCGAAACGCACGGCAGGTCCTAATATTGTAGCCTAGATCCATTTCTGTCCAGGCACGGGACAATGTTTGTCTGAGGCCTGCTATATTCGGATGGCGTTAAGAACAGGCCTCTTTGATCCACGAAAGAAAATACTGACCTCAAATCCTGATGTACACTTCCGTATTTACGTTGTCGCCTTCTGGAATGAACACCGGGTTCATTTTTTAAACCGAATCCAAATCCAATCCAAATCCAATCCAAATCCAATCCAAATTCAATCCAAATCCAATCCAAATCCAATCCAATTCCAATCCAAATCCAATCCAAATCCAATCCAAATCCAATCCAAATCCAATCCAAATCCAATCCAAATCCAATCCAAATCCAATCCAAATCCAATCCAAATCCAATCCAAATCCAATCCAAATCCAATCCAAATCCAATCCAAATCCAATCCAAATCCAATCCAAATCCAAATCCAAATCCAAATCCAAAAATCCAATCCAAATCCAATCCAAATCCAATCCAAATCCAATCCAAATCCAATCCAAATCCAATCCAAATCCAATCCAAATCCAATCCAAATCCAATCCAAATCCAATCCAAATCCAATCCAAATCCAATCCAAATCCAATCCAAATCCAATCCAAATCCAATCCAAATCCAATCCAAATCCAATCCAAATCCAATCCAAATCCAATCCAAATCCAATCCAAATCCAATCCAAATCCAATCCAAATCCAATCCAAATCCAATCCAAATCCAATCCAAATCCAATCCAAATCCAATCCAAATCCAATCCAAATCCAATCCAAATCCAATCCAAATCCAATCCAAATCCAATCCAAATCCAATCCAAATCCAATCCAAATCCAATCCAAATCCAATCCAAATCCAATCCAAATCCAATCCAAATCCAATCCAAATCCAATCCAAATCCAATCCAAATCCAATCCAAATCCAATCCAAATCCAATCCAAATCCAATCCAAATCCAATCCAAATCCAATCCAAATCCAATCCAAATCCAATCCAAATCCAATCCAAATCCAATCCAAATCCAGTCCAAATCCAATCCAAATCCAATCCAAATCCAATCCAAATCCAATCCAAATCCAATCCAAATCCAATCCAAATCCAATCCAAATCCAATCCAAATCCAATCCAAATCCAGTCCAAATCCAATCCAATCCAAGTCCAGTCCAAATCCAATCCAAATCCAATCCAATCCAATCCAAGATCATCCAATCCAAATCCAATCCAAGATCCAGTCCAAGTCCAAGTCCAGTCCAAGTCCAGTCCAAGTCCAGTCCAAGTCCAATCCAAGTCCAAGAAATCCAATCCAAGTCCAGTCCAAATCCAATCCAAGATCCAGTCCAAATCCAATCCAATCCAGATCCAATCCAAGTCCAGTCCAAGATCCAATCCAAGATCCAAGATCCAAGATCCAAGATCCAAGATCCAAGATCCAGTCCAAATCCAATCCAAGATCCAATCCAAGATCCAATCCAAGATCCAATCCAAGATCCAATCCAAGATCCAATCCAAATCCAATCCAAGATCCAATCCAAGATCCAATCCAAGATCCAATCCAATCCAATCCAAGATCCAGATCCAATCCAATCAGTCCAAGTCCAGTCAAATCCAATCCAAATCCAATCCAAGATCCAATCCAAATCCAATCCAAATCCAATCCAAATCCAATCCAATCCAATCCAACCAGTCCAAATCCAAAAGTCCAATCCAAATCCAATCCAAATCCAATCCAAATCCAATCCAAATCCAATCCAAATCCAATCCAAATCCAATCCAAATCCAATCCAAATCCAATCCAAATCCAATCCAAATCCAATCCAAATCCAATCCAAATCCAATCCAAATCCAATCCAAATCCAATCCAAATCCAATCCAAATCCAATCCAAATCCAATCCAAATCCAATCCAAATCCAATCCAAATCCAAATCCAATCCAAATCCAATCCAAATCCAATCCAAATCCAATCCAAATCCAATCCAAATCCAATCCAAATCCAATCCAAATCCAATCCAAATCCAATCCAAATCCAATCCAAATCCAATCCAAATCCAATCCAAATCCAATCCAAATCCAATCCAAATCCAATCCAAATCCAATCCAAATCCAATCCAAATCCAATCCAAATCCAATCCAAATCCAATCCAAATCCAATCCAAATCCAATCCAAATCCAATCCAAATCCAATCCAAATCCAATCCAAATCCAATCCAAATCCAATCCAAATCCAATCCAAATCCAATCCAAATCCAATCCAAATCCAATCCAAATCCAATCCAAATCCAATCCAAAATCCAATCCAAATCCAATCCAAATCCAATCCAAATCCAATCCAAATCCAATCCAAATCCAATCCAAATCCAATCCAAATCCAATCCAAATCCAATCCAAATCCAATCCAAATCCAATCCAAATCCAATCCAAATCCAATCCAAATCCAATCCAAATCCAATCCAAATCCAATCCAAATCCAATCCAAATCCAATCCAAATCCAATCCAAATCCAATCCAAATCCAATCCAAATCCAATCCAAATCCAATCCAAATCCAATCCAAATCCAATCCAAATCCAATCCAAATCCAATCCAAATCCAATCCAAATCCAATCCAAATCCAATCCAAATCCAATCCAAATCCAATCTTAATCCAAAACGAATCTCTTATGATGTTTCATGGGTTCAAGCAGCTTTTATGCCTAGAGGAGATCTCAAAAGTCGCGTAGAAAAACGGAGTAACTATCGAAATGAAAAGATATATGTTTATTTCTGTAAGGGAACGTCCATTAATTATGTCACGCAAAAAGTGACTTTTTATTACCCCCCCCCCCTTTTGTCACGTTTTTTGTATGGACCTTCAAAAGTTTTTGTATGCGTTGTCACGTTTTCCCAAACCTCCCCTCCCCCTTACTGCGTGACGTAATTAATGGACCTTCCCAAATAGGAATGGTCTCCATATGTCTATTTCTGTAATAGGAATGGTATCATCAAATTGTGCTTTTCTATATGTTCTAAGTGTTTCATAAATATATTTTTACTTTGTGCATCGTTGGCCTAAATTTTTTCGGACTTTTTTGAACTTCTTTTTGACAGTTCTAGGAACAGGAACAGGAATATTTAATTAAGCATGAAAATTTCAAGAAGAAAGTTTTAAAACTCAGGGAATGATCGCGTACGACACTCCTCTTCTTAATGTTTTCTTTGAAATATGTTATCAATTTCCAGTAAAATTAAAGTTAAAAGGCCTTTTCTGATAGACATATTATTAAATTATTCTAGCCTGATTTCGATCAGTGAAAAATCAGCTCCTAACGATTTTAGAATAAAATAATTGTATTCGTAAAGTACGTACGTAAGATTATGGACGGCTTTCCCGGGAAGCTCACTAGACTGATAATAGCTACGATGGACGGTGTGCGAAACTGCGTGAAGATTTCGGGCGAACATTCCAGCTCGTTTGAATCACGCCGGGGACTACGTCAAGGTGATGGACTTTCGTGCCTGTTGTTCAACATTGCGCTAGAGCCCGGCTCAACAGCCGGGGTACGATTTTCACTCGATCCGGTCATTTCGTTTGTTTTGCGGATGACATGAACATTGTCGGCAGAAGATTTGAAACGGTGGCAGAAATGTACACTCGCCTAAAACGCGAAGCTGCGAAAGTCGTACTGGAGGTGAATGTGTCGAAAACAAAGTACATGCTAGCAGGAGGTACCGAGCGCGACAGGGACCGCCTAGGCAGCAGTGTTGCGATAGACGGGAATACATTCGAGGTGGTGGAAGAATTCATCTACCTTGGATCCTTGCTTACGGCTGACAACAACAACAGCCGTGAAATCCGAAGACGCATCATCAGTGGAAGTCGTACCTACTACGGGCTCCAGAAGAACTTGCGGTCAAGAAAGATTCATCCCCACACTAAATGTACAAAACGCTGATAAGACCGGTTGTTCTCTACGGGCACGAGACGTGGACGATGCTCGAGAAGGACCTGCAAGCACTTGGTGTTTTCGAACGCCGAGTGCTTAGGACCATCTTTGGCGGCGTACAGGAGGATGGAGTGTGGCGGCGAAGATGGAACCACGAGCTCGCTGAACTCTACGGCGAACCCAGCATTCAGAAGGTCGCGAGGGCTGGAAGGATACGGTGGGCAGGACATGTTGCGAGAATGCCGGACAACAACCCTGCAAAAATGGTGTTCGCCTCGAATCCGGCCGGTACAAGAAGGCGTGGGGCACAGCGAGCACGATGGGCGGACCAGGTACAACAGGATCTGGCGAGTGTGGGTCGTCAACGAGGTTGGAGAGAGACAGCCATAGACCGAGTATATTGGCGAAATGTTGTAGATGAAGTCATATCGTAAATACAATGTATGGCTATTTAAGTAAAAATAATAATAAAGTACGTACGTAAATGTACAACTCAATTATTTTTGTTCTGAGATTAAACTCGTACAACAACTTGTGCTTTTGATACTGAAGAGCATCCAAAAATAGCTGCCGGTAGATCGTAACTTAACCATTCATTAATGAGTGTGCTTTTAAAGTCAAATTTCCAAAAAAAAAAAAAAATATATGAAAACAATTCTTTACTTGACCTGGTTTGGTAATTTAGAGTTCTTGGAAGCCCCGTTGGATAGACCAAATTATGATTTCTCTGTCACTTCAAATTTTCTTTAACAGGAACACCATGGCAATATTGTTTACAAAATTTGCATGTGCATGTGTACTGTAACGCAACAAATACTAGGAAGAAATTTGTCCAGTCTGAAGACTGATAATAAAAACCTGGAATTAAAAAAAAAAAAGGGAATGCAAATCGTAAAAGAATAAGCACCAAACGCCAAACGGTTGAATGGATCATTAGGCAGAACTTAGGAAAATAGAATATCGAACTTAATGCCTTTTTGAAGATTGAATTAAGTACTTACTGACATCTTTTTTGACATGAAACCAATAAACTATTATGGGAGATTTTTTGTTTTTAAAATTATAAGCTGATCTTTTGAATTTAAATTTTGTTAAATTTACTCAGTACTGAAATCGGACCGTAGAATTTGTGATTTTCTTTTGGGTTTTGAAGCAATAAACTGTCACGGTAATTTTTTCCTTCTTCCATTTATAACCAGTTCTTGTTAATTTTAAAAGTCACAACATTTAACTGATTTTCTTTGGTACATGAACCAATCGAACTGGCATGTGAGATTTTTCCTTATTTAAATCACGAGCTGTTCCTTCCAATTTCAAAATTTTCAATTTGCCAGAATTTTCTTTTTGAAGTTTGAAGTAAGGTAATTTTTGAAACAAAAAATCAATGAATTGTCATGAGAGATTTTCGTTCGTTCAATCATTAGCAGTACTTTGCAATTTAAAAAAAAATTAAATCCGCGTTGATTTTTTTTTCATCTTTGAAATAAGAACAGAAAGTTTTCGTTCCAAGCAAATGGAAAAAAATAAATAAATTATCAGTAACTCAGTGAGCTTAGTAGCCGATTCCACCTAATGACCCGTTCAGCCTAATTACATTTGGCTAAATGGTATTAAGCCTAATGGCATTCAAGCTAACGGATTATGGCCAATAAGCATAATATATTCTGTAATATTGACCATACCAACGAGATTTAGAAACAGTAGAATTACTTTGTTTTATATTTCACGGTTTGACAATTGTGGTCGTGGATCTCATTTTTAGAAATTGCAAATTTAGCGGATTGAATTTTGGGAAATTTTGTTACAGTCCTGCATTCGCAGGCCGTACGAGGGTCAGCTAGTGTTTTTAGTTCATTTCCAACAAAATTCTTGTTTTTAACTCTAACCATTAGAAAAATCCTCAAACTTGCTGTTCCTTCGTTCATTCCATCAAGTACTCTTGTTTTGATTAGGTTTATATTTGTCTTCGTTGTATTTAATAGTTTTATTAGCAATGATTTATTGAATGTATTGTTCTTCGTTTCTTTTTTAACACTAAGCCACTTTCATGGTACCAACATTTAGTAGAAATGTTAACAAAATGTAGGACTTATTGACAGTTTGTACAAAAGCTTCCATGGTAATATTGAAAAGTCCTCCACAGGTGAACTGAGCTCCGTTACGGACATTTATCTTGAATATCATGAGCATCGTCTGCAGTTGAACGTAATCCGAGTGATGCTTTTCGTGGTATGGAATCGCCATCGTCAGATCGAAGATGTCATACTCCATGGCTCTGTTCTGCAAAACAAAAATCACATTACTGGTCAATACAGTTATTGAGAAAGTCCTACGATTTCCTGAAACGACTCGGCAAGACTGCACCACCAGTAGCACTCAGCAAGAAAATTGACTGTAGCAAGCGCTATAATCAAACGACCAGCAAATGTTCCCTCCATCAAAAGTACGTAAATGGACAATCCAACCAATAAGATAACACAGTAGTGAATAATGAGATATAACAGTTTAATAATTTGTTTCAATTGATTAAGGTTTCTGAAATTGTGGAAAAGGTATTTACATTCAATATCGATGCTACTCAACAAGCATACCTACTCTGTCACTAGACAATGTTGTTCCAGGTGAAAGTGAGTTCGTCGTATGCAATTCTTCCAAAACGCACCTAGAGCGTTATGCTGCCAATCGGAGGTTCTTTCATTGATATCCGATGTCACGATTTCAACATATTTCCCCAAACCATATCGCACGATTTCAAACTCCGTACGGAATCCTAACAAAAGAGCAGTCATTAGAATGGTCGAGCCTAGTACTTTGTTGATCCAAAGCGGAAATACGGTCAAAGTGTTGAACACTTGAATTCCTGTGAATATCTTTGGATGTAAGACAAGCAGAACTTGCGGCAGTCGATAGAGTTTGTCCTGGTGTGTCATAAGAAATGGTACTGACAGAACACACAAACTGACTATCAGTAACATCCCACCACAGATTACCCGAACCTTTCCGGACACTCTTCTCCTCATCCCGTTATCATGCCGAATATCGTTGGATGTGATCTGACTATTGTAGATGAATTGTTTGGCTTGCTTTATACTTTCAAAATGTGATCGCACAACAAACTCCTGCGAGAGCCCAGCGAAAAAGTAAATAATTAGCAGCAAGAACCAGGTCGTAGCAATGGGATCATCTCCACTGAGAACACTTTCGACCAGATTCAGAACTAAGATGATGATGTGGAAAATCGCGATAAGGTGATGTAAGCGCCAAATAATATTAATCCATTTTCTCTTCGATTCAAAATATAAACCTGGAGAAGAAAATAAAATGTATTTAAAAATACACTATGAAGTGATGATAACCAGTAACCTCCTAATGCCAGAATGATATCTATTAGTTTAAAGATATCCTGCTTGGAATTTTTAAGGTGGAAAAGTGAATAAGTTTTGATTAGAAACCGAGGGGCAGCTCTCTGCAAACGATCCATTTCAATCATTACTAGTGCCAGAACTGACAGAAAACTAGAAGCATTACCTTATCAGCATGAAAAAATAAATCAAATTCCGGTGAATTTGTTGCCGAAGAAAGTTTTAATCTGTTGGTGCAGGTGTTAGTTCCCATATATGCTTTGGTTTTCTAAAATGATTTTTTTGACTATACTTACCAAGGAAAATATGCACGTGAGAAAAATAAAATGAACAAGGTAATTTGAGTAATTGTCTCAGAACAAAACCTCTCAGGTAAGAGTACTAAATTGGATAAAAGTATTCCACTGAAAGCGTCTTGTCTCAACTTCGGTTGGCTGGATTTCTCAGGACTGATTATTAAACTCTAGTCTCCGACAAAACAAATTGGAAGCGTTAATGATATTTTCCATTCTATTGTTTTTGTCAGTTTCAAGTAGGCCTATTATACCAAAAGGCTTCTTTGTTTAACCTGCCAGGTGATCGTACCCAGAATGCACGGCAAATATTTGAAGTCTTACTCGATAAACGAGGATTTGGATCAATCTTTGCATTCGCTTTCGGTATAAATCCGATCTTTAGGTGAAATAGTTATTTTGACTAAACACTTAGTTGTAAAAATGGTCTATAAGTCACAGTGACTGTGAAACATGCATGTTAACTTTTTGCAAACTGCCCACTATGCTATATCTGTTCAAGCAACTTTGCATACTTTGTTTTTTTTTTCAAAAAAATTGTAGACTACCATTTGAAAAGGGCTTATGTTTTTTGATCGATTTTTTTTAAATCAACATAACTCAAAAAGGAATAGACTTAACCAAAAATGCTTAAGCTTAAAGCTGCACTTGACCAAAAGTTTCGTGCAGAAAGATAAGAAACGAGCTGGGCTCCGTTCATTCAAAGTTCAGAAAGCTCCAAACCGCAATGTAAAACAGAATAGGACAGCTAAAACAGGTGCGCGTAAGCTGTACACACACATGTTGACGAAACCACACTGCTGCATCATGGACGATGAAATACACGTAAAAGCGGACTTTAAACAAATTCCCGGCAACCAGTTTGTGATTGCACAAGACAAGTTCGATGTTCCAGAGTCTCTCAGGAAACAGCAAGTGTCAAAGTTCCCCAAGAAATTCATGATTTGGCAGGGGATTTGTTCGTGTGGTAAACGGTGCAAGCCTTTCGTGAAAACTTAAACTGTAAATGGTCAAGTATATCTGAATGATTGCCTGATAAAACGACTGCTTCCATTTCTCAAAAAACACAACGTTTCTTACAATTTTTTGGCCGGACCTAGCCTCTTGTCACTACTCCAAGAATGTTCTGGAGTGGTACAAGATGAATGGTGTCAATTTCACGCCGAAGGATCTTAATCCCCCAAACTCTCCAGAGTTGCGGCCAATTGAAAACTTCAAAACTTAAGGTCTACAATTGTAGCAATAGCTTTATGGGCTAAACAAAGTTAAGTTAGTTTGTTTGGCATAGAATATCCCAAGATTATCTCCCAGTAGTGTGATTGCCTGGATCCAAGGGTGTGGCGGTGTTTCTGAGCTGAGACCAGAGACTACGCTGGCTGAGTCCGTAAAGACAACAATTGGTCGGTCGGAACTGGTTACGGCGATCCATATGGCTAGTGCTTCGGCAGAGAAGATACTGCATTGATTGGGACCGGGTAGAATCTTCGTCGGTTATCCCGATGCCGACCCCGTCGTTTCCAACGGAGCCGTCCGTGTATCTGATGCAATGGTTGGGGTATTGCCGGTTGATAAGTTCAAGGAACGTCGCCTGTACCGCAGTTGGGTTGGCTCCGGCCCTGAAAGCTTTTTGGAAGGTGTTTTCAACGGTTAAACCTACCCGGTTCCTATCTTTGGCTCCACACCAATGGCCCTGGCCATTGGGGAGCACCTGATTGGCGACTTCGGTGAGTAGTTGGTTGGTTAGTGATCCTATGGTGGTTTGTTTTCACTCTGCTAGCATAGGCAAAAGTGCCTAGTCTTGTGTTTAAGTAGTAGAGTGTAAACAAACGAGCATAAAACTTTGATTGCAAACATGTTTTCCATAAAATGAATTTCCTAAAAAAGTTTGTCTAAAGATTTGTAACAACCCAAGTAAGATGAATCCTAACGTTAGTCTTACGTTAGAATAACTGGTAAGATATGTGCACGGGTAACGTTTTATATCGTGTGTCAGATGTGTCTAACAAATGTCAAACATTAGACGAAATATAGACAAAATGTTTGACTAACAGTTTAAAACTAGACCAACCATCCTTACTGAGTAGTGTTATATCAGTGTTGTTGATTACTGAACGACTATGGGATTGGTGTAGCGGGATATAAAGGGTGTCCCATGTCAAATTGCATCACGGAAAAAAAAACTTTGTAGAAAATTACCTAGTCAACCGATCCTTTTCAAACTTTCAGACTATAAAAACTAACTGATTAGTAAGCTTCCTTAGTGCCTAGTTCTTAATAGCCTTACTTATACTTACTTCCTAGTGCCTAGTTCTTAATAGCCCAGTCTTTATCGATGGGCCTTAGTTCCGGTGCGTTGGGGGGGTTCATGTCCTTGGGTACGAAAGTGACCCCGTTGGCTTCGTAACACTCCATGATCACATTTGAATAGTGGCACGAAGCTAGATCCGGCCAGAAGATTGTAGGGCCCTCGTGTTGCTTCAACGGAGGAAGTGTCTACACTCCTTGAGGAAGATCTCCCTGTTTACAGTCCCGGCAGTCACGAACGGTGCACTTTGTTTGCCAAATGAGCAAATCGCTTGCCAAATCATGTATTTCTTGGCAAACTTTGAAAGTTTTTGCTTCCTTACTTCCTCCAGAACATCAAACTTGTGCTGGGCGGTGAAGAACAGTAGCCCCGGAAGCTGCCGGAAGTCCGCTTTGACGTAAGCCTCATCATCTACGATGAGACAATGAGGTTTCGTCAGCATCTGGATGTACAGTTTCCGGGCCCGTGACTCTCCCACCGTATTTTGCCGTTCGTCACGATTTGGAGCCTTCTGCACTTAGTACGTATGCAGTCCCTCCCGCTCCTTGGCTCTCTGAACGAAAGACTTGGATAGATTTAACTTTTTGGCCACATTTCTGACCGACCCTGACATAGGGATTTTGCTCAAACACTTTCACGACACGCTTGTAATCCTGATCACTAATAGAACATCCATTCTGACCGCATTTCTCCTCCCGTTCGATGCTCAGAGTTTCGTAGTAACGTTTAATCACACGACTCACCGTTGACTGCACGATTCCGAGTTATTTTCCGATGTCCCGATGAGAGAGTTGAGGATTTTCAAGGTCAAAAGCAATTCGCAACGTTGTTTTTCGGGTGACGCCATTCTTCCAATTTTCGAAAAACTGACAGCAATAAAAATACAAAAAAAAAAAAACACTCAAAGCTACTTCTACTCGAATTTTCCAAAGAAAATACCCAATGGGTAATTTTATGTTTTCCTTTTCTTTTTTAGTTCCTTTATTTTCATGATTTTCAGCCCTGGGCTGGATCATATTCCGTCGTATTCACTCAAATTCCTTTTTAGGTTTTTTCGTAACATGTCCGGGGGTGAGCTTCGAACTCGTGACTTTGGCGTAAGAGATATGGACGCCGGGGTCACTTCCTGGGTAATTTTCTACAGCGTTTTTTTCGTGATGCAATTTGATGTGGGACACCCTTTAGTAGTTCAAATAAAGTGGGTATAGCGAGGTTTTAAATAAGCATCCTTTAGGAATCGGGAGTGTTATTATTAGATGGTAACAAATGATTCAGTTCTATCATTTTCATTATTAAATAGCCTAACTACTGACATGAAGAACAATTTGACAAAGACTTTACATAAGGGAAGGTCCATTCATTATGTCACGTAGTAAGGGGGGAGGGGTTTTTTGGGAAAACGTGACAATCCATGCAAACAATTTTGAAGGTCCATACAAAAAACGTGACAAGGGGAAAGGGGGGGTTATAAAAAGTCACTTTTGCGTGACATAATTAATGGGCGTTCCCTTAGGGCCTAACTGACAAACGTAAACAATGGCTTCTTCCGTTTATTTCTCGTGGCCCAAAGGCTACCCATGTAAGTTTCTAATTCTATCGGGTAGGTGAACTCTTCCTCTTCGAAATGAGCATGATGGATTGATTAGGCGAGTTTTCAATGATGAGAGATTCGCCGAAAAAGCCATTGAAAAATCTTATGAAAAATCTTTGTCGAATTATTTGCTATCATTATCCTCATATAGACCGAACCAAAAAAAAGGGCACACCTTTAGTTCGATAAAAAACATGTGTATTTACATTTATGTTAACTTTTATTTTTACATATGGTTTCTCAACAGTTTTTAGTTGAATTTTTAGTTCATGAAATTTTTATTTTTGATGACTATTTCATGTTTAAGCTAGTTCTCGAACTTTATCTTTAACGTTCAGCGTAAGATTCTGCAAACATTGATTAGCAATAATTTAAGACGCTCTTGTCCAATCTCTTTTGAACTTTTCCACTTTATCAGCTGGTTGAACATGTTAACAAAGATACCTCTTGATCAGAGCCCAACATTCTTCGATGGGACGTATTTCAGGGAAATTAGAGAGATTCATGTGCTCAGGTACAATTCTTAACGTATTCCGATTTGTTCCAGTCCATGGTCAACTTAGTGTAATAGCACGAATCAAGGTCGGGTCAGAATATTACAGGATTATCATTTTGACGAACCAACAGCAACAGGTTTATTTTCAAGCATTGATTGACGTAAATATCTGCATTCGTTGCTCCATTTACGATGCACGGCTACGGAAATCTACCGCAAGAGCAAATTGTCTTCCAGATCATTGCCAACTTTTTCAGTGAAAACTGAGGTGTACACCTTGTCAACACCATCATCTTTACGAATCGTGTAATATTGTCATCCCGGCAATGCTTTTTAGTCCAACTTCGAATACGCTCGTCGTCCAATATGGCGTAGTACTCATTTTTGGCAAATAATGTGTCGTACAGTTTCCGCGCCCGTTGTTTCACGCTGGCTGCTTGTGTAGGACTTCTTTTTGACTGCTTCTGCTTCTTGTACGTCTTCTGAACTTTGGACTTTGAGGTGTTCAGCTTTTTGGCCAAATCGCGAACAGAAGCCCCCTCCCAAGTAACAAATTCAATTTTAAGGTACACTCGAAGAAGTATTCAAGACTCAATTGATAAAACCACGCATAAAACTAGATATTCTACAAAACATCCATAAAACAGCCATAAAACCCTCATAAGTTCAAAAAGGCTCATACTACAGGAGGTTTTCAAGACTTTTTTCCCAAGGTTCGCTTAAAACTTGCTAGTTTTATTGGTACATACTTTTAATGACATTCAAAACATGCTTAAAACTATGATAAAACTACCACAAGTCTTGATAGCTTTATGATTTTCCTCTTGAAGAACACTTCCAATCCGTCACAAATATTTTTCGAAGATTGCATTTTTCGATTCGTTCTGCTGAATGGGGACTTTTTTGTGGAGTGGAAGCTATCTTATTTTATTTGTCGTCAATCATTTCGTAGACCTTGTTACATTTTGCTTAACATCTTAGAGTTTTTAATTAACTATTGTCTAGTTAGCCTAACAAAAAAAACTTTTTAAGTGTTTTTTTATTCATTGTGATATCAATCGTTTCGCTGTTTGTGTTGAAACAGGACATCATTCTATTTAATGGAGCATTTTTGGCATAGTTCGTTCTTTGATTGTTTATAAAAAATAAAAATCTATTTCTTAGACAGCGAATAGGAGCATACAAATTTAAGTTTTCTAATATTTCTGGACTGTTTATTCGTTGCTCAATAACATCAGCTATGAAAGCAATCATTGCGAACTCTCTTCGTCTTTGAAGTCCTTCTAAATTAATCATCAAACATCGCGACTCATATGATGGTAATGGCAGACGTGTCCAACTGTCTCTGAACCGATTCTATACGGTTTACATATTTTCCTTGATATGGAGCCCAAACAACGCCACATATACCACATATAATTTTTTAATGTGTATGGTCCTTGAAATGCAAACTATGTCTTTTAATAAACCCAAGCATGTTATTTGCTCTATAGATGATATTATTGTAGTGATCAGCAAAGGATAACTTAGAGTCATGTATTACTCCTAGGTCTCTAATTTGATGACATCTTTCAATTACTATCCGACCTAGGGAAACTGTTTTTTGTGTTATGGAATGCTTTCTCGAAAACGATATAGGTGCATTTTTTAACGTTAAGTTCTTACAAGCATTTTTTACACCAGGTGTAAAAATTATTGATTTCGTGTTGAAAAATATCAAGATCATGTGGTTTTTGTATTTCCATAAACAGTTTCATGTCGTCTGCATATACTGAGACTTGAAGAACTTTGAAATTTTTTTCTACATCGTTAAAAAATAAAACAAATAATAAGGGACCAAGATGTGAACCTTGTGGCACTCCAGATGTGACATTTAATATTTTAGAGAGATTGCCGTCAAGTCTTACTCTTTGCGTCCCAAGTAGCACACGAAACATCTTTTATATTTATCACTTAGTTTTCATGTTTCATTTAAGTAATTTTCACGTATACGAGATACAAGATATTTCATTGATGTTGCTCAAATGGTTTGCTAAGACCATTCAAAACAAACATTGAAGTTAGTCGAGACCTGTTTGTCTTTGTAAACTTGCAGCTAAGTAAATTTAGTCATGACGTTGCATACTTAAAGGGTGTATTCGATAAAAATGGCACACAGAAAATCTTCTGTAACTTTTGAATCGTATGAGTAAAAAACCTAGAAATTTGAGTAGATCTTATCCATAGTGTATTATTTACATCTGCCAAGTTTCATAGTTATACATTCAGTAGTTCCAGTCATGTCGTTGAAACAATAAATTGTCCGTGAGAAAATTTTGTGCACTCACAATCAAAATCCAGGGGCGTCCCACCGGTGGATTGCTAAAAGGCTTGGAATTGCAAATACAACTGTGTCTTGTGTAATAAGAACCTTCAAGGAGCGTCTGAGTGTCCAAAGGAAGGAAGGGAGTGGTCGTAAAAGTGGTCCAATGGACAGTAAAATGGCCAGGAAAGTCGTACAACAATTCAAGAACCGTCCAAACATGTCAATTCGAGATGTCGCTAAAACGTCTAAGGTGTCAGTCGGTTTTGTGCAGATAACCATGAAGCGTGCTGGGTTACATGTTTACAAAGTGCAAAAAGCCCCAAACCGAAATGAAAAACAAAACATCACTATGAAAACCCGCGCCCGGAAACTTTACACGAAGCTGCTCACCAAATCCGGTTGCATCGTGATGGATGACGAAACATACGTCAAGGCCGACTTCCGTCAACTTCCTGAGCAAGAATATTTCATTGCCAAGTCGAAGTTCGATGTTCCGGAGGATGTTCGAATGAAGAAACTATCGAAATTTGCAAAGAAGTTTCAAATCTGGCAGCCGATTTGCGGATGTGGTGAAATAAGTGATCCCTTCATCACTACCGGAACAATAATCGCACCGATTTACACGGAAGAGTGCCTTAAGAAGCGTCTCTTGCCATTCATTAAGAAGCACAAAGGATCAACTCTGTTTTGGCCTGATCTAGCATCCTGCCACTACGCTCGAAACGTATTGGAGTGGTACCGAGCCAACGGAGTCAATTTTGTGACAAAGGATATGAACGCACCAAATTCACCGGAACTTCGTCCAATTGAAAAATTCTGAGCAATTATGAAAACGGAACTTCGCAAACGTCCCAAAACTATAAAAACAGAGCTAGAATTGAAGAAAATTTGGGTAAAAACAACAAAAACACTGGGAAAATCGGTTGTACAAAATTTGATGGGTGGAGTGAAAAGGAAGGTGCGGGCATTCGGGATGGGAGACGAAATTGAATAAAACAAATGTTGTAAATCAAAACTCATTAGTAGTTCTTCATTCCCTGAAAATTTCAAGAAAATCCGATTATCAGTTTAATTTTGATGAGTATATATGTGTGTGCCATTTTTATCGAATACACCCTTTAATAATTTCCAGTGTGTGTGATGTCTATTATGAAGTAATTTTGACCTCCAGTGCAACATAACGCATAAGGTACACTCTTGTTCGAATGATGCGTTCTGATACTTCAGGTTTTCAAAATGCATTTTTGAGCCCCATGCGCAACGTAATGAGAACGCAACATAAAGTCAATAAATGATGTTAAGTTCTGTCAACGTTCAATTGCACATTACCGCAACAGTGATGACGATTGAAATATATCCAAATGAAATGCACACTACCGACCACATGTGTTTTGATATGAATGAAAAAATAATTAATAATTAATCCGACCAGATTATGGTTGGTAAAGGTGAAGGTTAATTTCTAGAGGATGTTGTTATTGTACAGGCCTAACAAAGAAAATGGCTTAAAGTGCTCATTATGCAACCTCTATAATCTATGATTTTTATGGTGGTTACTACTATTTAACTTTCAAACAAGTATCACTCAAAGAGTGAGAGCAAAATATTTTCATTTTTGGCTATCCTTACTAAATAATATAAATTTAATAGCTACCTACATAAAGCTGAAATAAATTATCTTCCCGAATAAAATGAACAGTTGTGAGATTACAAGTTGTGCGTAATGAACATTAGCTGTAAAGTTTTTGAACTGCTTACATAGAAACAAAATCAATGATTTCACAAAAAACCCGTGAACCCAATTATAAAGACATAATGTTCCCAACTATATCCTAGTGTATTTATCACATAGTCACATTTTGGTATTGGTAAAACTTTCAATGTTTCAGTACTTGATTGTATTTTTTTTTTCAAATGGCTTATTTAAATTAAAACCCAAGCGACAATATCTGAATTGTAATGTTTTGAGTATGGAATAATAAATTGTTTTAAAGTTGTTAAATATCAATAAGTAACATGAAATTTGTGTTGAGTTAAACGAATATAGCTTCAAATGAATTGCCTTAAGTATTAATAAAAATAAATTTTTAAAAGCAAGTTATTTAACTTCTCGTGGTTCAGAACAGGAAACGACTTATTAAGCTCCTTTAAGCAATTGTATTTTTTTGGCTAGTGGTTTTTCGTCATAAACAATGCAATTAAATAATTGCAATTAATTGCACTATAAGTTCTACACAAATACATGTTTGAAATGGTTTCATATTTTCCACCTACATGCTAAGATAACTTCCCTTAGAAACAGTTGTGTCTAAAGTTACTGAAATAACACATTTTACAATTGGAGATTTTTTGTGTGATCTAGACCCAAATTACGGATATTCAAATTGCGAGCAATCCTAGCTTAGAATACATGGAAGAGTTAGTAATACTAGGATTTTATTTCATTATTCCATGTGATCATCTAAACGGAATCCTCACTCAATTGTTCTCCAGTTTTTTAAAGTTTAAAAAATCACGGTGTACCTTCTAAATTATTCTAATTCTTTGTTCCAATGGATTGAAGACTTTTATTGAAGGCGTATGGAATATTGTTGTTTTACTTGTAATGCGAGTCAAGCATTATCTTTTCAGGATATTATGTCCTTGAACAAATAAGCAGCTATTAGTTTAAATTAATATTTAATAAATTGTTGTTTAATTCTGTGGAATTCAGTACTTTTAAATTCTAGGTAAATCAGGTATGCGTTAACAAAGAACGTGGTTGGGTAGCTCAGTGGTAACCCGTTCTGCTTACTGAGCAGATGGTCAGGAGTTCAATCCCAGGCCCGTCCCCTTAGTTGCCATTTCTCACTTGCCTCTTTCAATCACCATTAGATTTAAAAATAAAAAAAAAGCAGTCTACTGTGCTTTCATTGATCGCATCACTTACCACAGTGAATTCATGATTTAAAATAACCTGCCTCACTAACACAAAACTATCTTTCCCTTGACAATCATGGAGACGTAGAGGTAAACACGGTCTCTTACCAATAATTGTCAAGCTTATCATCCTTCCCCTCCCCCAAAGACCATGAGGACGTGGCCGGCGCCGGTACTGATCTATAAATAGAATGAATGAGTGAACTTATACATTGAAGATGTAAAGCTACTCCCAAGCTCCACCTATATGTGGTTCTCTGTGCAATTACACTAGTTCTGATCAGAAACGGAGTAGCAACTACGAAACGCACGGTATATTTTAACATAAAAATAAAATAAAAAAATATTCGTTAACAAAGAAACTGCTACTGTCGCAATTGTCCATATATCTTTAATTAAAAGATGTCTTCATAGAATAATATCATAGAAGCACTTTACGTGTGAAGAATGGTTTAATGATCTTTTTAGACGGTCGTGTATTTGGTTTGTTCGTAGACGCCATATGTCATAGTTTTGCAACACAAAATGGGATCTCAAAATTTCACTCTTTCCTCTAAATTTTGAACCTAACATAAACCTGTAACGATTTATTATTCTTCAAACGAATCAGACATCTGATTCTTCCAAATGTTAACATAATTTTACACAAATTTTCCTCTTTCAAGTTCTGAAGCAATGTTCTATTCTCGAGGATATATTTAATGGTGTTTATATTTTTCGGTAGTTTTAAATTCTAAGTAAACAAGGTAAACGTAAACAAAGAAACCCTCTTTCGAACTACTACTGTCACTTTTATCTAGATATCTCCAGCGATAAATATCACAGAAGCACTTCACGTGTTAATAATTGATTCATAATTATTCCAGCCGGTAGTGTATTTGGCTTGTTCGTAGACGCCATATGCCAAAATTTTGGAATTCAAAATGAGATTTTAAAATTTGACTCATTCCTCAACAGTATGAACCTAACATGAGCCTGGTACGGTTTATTATTCTTTAAATGAATCTGAAATCTGATTCTTCCAAATTTAAAAATAATTTTACACAATTTTTTCTTTTTCAAGTTCTGAAGCAATGCTCTATTCTCGAGGCTTTATTCAAAGGTGTTTATGTTTTTCTTAGTTTAACAGGATATTGATCCATAAATCTGAAACCGTTTGAAAACTAAACTTATTCCTACACGATTTTCAGATCATTTTACTTCTGTATATTTTGATCACTAACGTTTGGTTGATAATGACATCCACTTCAAGAAAAATTATCCTCGCGTTCTTTTAAACATCGGTATAAATGATACCTTTGTTGCAACACGATTTACAATATTTGAAATTGTACAAAATGCTATTGCAACTCTGTTGAAACAATGTCAAGTCGCAAATTGGCTCCACACTTGCGCTTTTTGCGTTGCTGTTGTGTATGATTTTGAGGTACATAGCCAAACAAAACTATCCCTAGTTTGTTTCAAGAGAGATTTTTATGCTCTATTGAAACAAGTTGTGCTACTTGGGGTTCTTGTTGTCAAGTAGGACTCGATCCATTTCAGTAATCTTGGATTAAATCCTAACTTTGATAACTTAAAAACTGTCAAACTGTCAAACGTATGTCTACTCAAAAGCTTTACTAAAATCGGTATTTAATGCTTCTACATAATGACCTTTATCCATTACGTTTAACGAAAACGTAAAAAAGTTGATCAAGTTAGTAGATGTTGATCTCCCTTTTACAAAACCATGTTGCTTATTAGTAATCAATATTTTAGCTTGAGAGAAAATTTTTCTTTTATAATAGATTTTTGGGATGCAAGATAGAATAGCAACCCCACGGTAATTTTTTATATCAGATTGTTTTCCACTTTTGAAAATTGGGATTGAAAATGATTTCTTCCAAATGGCGGGAAGAATACTGGACTTCAGTGATAAATTTGAAAGCAAAAATAAAGGCTCAACTAATTCTTTTGAAAACGATTTGAGAAATACAGGAGGTAAACCATCTGGTCCAGCACCTTTTGAGGCATCCAATGTTTCAAGGGCACGTAAGATTTCTTTATCGGATAAACTGAAGACTGAAATATCTTTCATTGGTTCAGGGAGGTACGAAAAATACTGATGATCACGCTCATTATCATCGTGAGATGTATAGACGTCTTGAAAGAAATCAGCGAATTAGTTGCATATTTCATTAGAAGTATTACCACTTTTGTCATCTAGATGCATTTTTGAAGGAAAGCTCCGAGATTTTAGTTTCTCTTTAACACGTTTGAAGAAGTATTTAGGATCCGATTTTGTATTGTTTTCTATTTTTGTGTTGTGTTCTTTGTATGCTATTTTCATTTCAAGATTTAGCTGATCACATATGGTCAGGTACACACTTAGAAATTATGAATTTTACACGAGACGTAATTTTTGTTTGTAAAAAGTCGGGGAACGTAAAGAAAGATTTCGTGTAAAATGATGTCTCCTGAGACTAACACATACGCAATTCGACGAAAGATGTGTTTGATTGGATTTATTTTCTCATCTCTTTCAACTCATTCTTACGTGCTAAAGGACGCTTGCATGTGTCGGTCTCAGGGGACAGAAATTTACATTACATTTTGGTAGTGTGTAGATAGATAGGTTTTCATCACTTTAATTTCTTTTATATGCTTTATGTGCTTTCTGCTTCCTATTTTTAAGATTGATTACCTGTCTATTGAACCACACTGGTGCTTTGTTATTGAGTTTCTTTCTTAGCTTTTTGGGGACTGTTGGTTCTAAAATATCCTACATTATTTCGTAGAATGCATCCACTGATTTTTCTATGCTACGATTACACGTTCAAATTTGCCAGTCAACACAATTTAATTTATTTTTGCTATTAAAAAAAAATATCAATGTACATATGATATTTCTTTTCCAAAGTGGATACGTAAATAAATTAATTGTAAAATTGACCATAAATGCATCTGTTTTTTGCCTAAAATTGATATATTTTTCATGTAAAAATCAGTTTACTGGTTTTTTATAACTTCGAAGTTCAAAAATAGTTAAAATAAAAATAAAAAATACATGAAAATTCAACAATCAGGTGACAAGGCTGATAAATTATTAGATCTTGAATAAATTGTGTCTACAATCAATTTGAATTTTCAAAATGTATTTTAAACAGCAGAAGTTATTCGTAGCATTGGAAAAACGATGCTTTTGTTGCATACATATGTAAATGGCTACCATTGCAAGGGAATCCAGAATAGCCACGCTCGCCATTTTCTCAATGGTTTTTCTAAAACTACCGTAAAACGCAAATAAAACAAACATTTCTTGCACAAAAGTTTCAAGATTTTTCGAAGAGCGCGATAAGTTCATCTTTATTTGTTCTATTCTTGAAAAAGATGAGTTACGCGTGAATAAAACTTGTTTGAATTGGTCAAGGTAAACAAGTCTTTCGTAAGATAGCCATAAAATCAGTGTGGACAAGGCGTATAGATCATGAGAAAAATCGATTTTCTCTCAGATGATATACCAATTTTTACTTGCAACGATTGTGTAGACTATTGGGAACTGAAATGCACGAATCGAATATGTAACGCACTACCTGGGACGTTTGGTTTAACTTGTACAACTGGCATAAAATCAATAATCATGAGTAATGCATTTAGGTTTTCAACTGGCGACACATTGCACCATTTAATTTGATTCGTTACAAAAAATAGGACGCATAGCGCATAGACCCTTCTGATAAGAAAGTCTCAGTAGGCTGCGAATCCATTGGAATCCTGCGATGGTATAAATATATTAGTCGTTGGTGGCTGAGATGAAGGAGTATTCAATATATTGGAGAGGTTTTTATTGAATTTCCGTTTGAACGATCCACTATTTTATAATAGCCACCTATGGGCGTCCATTAGGTGGCTATTATAAAATAGTGGATTTCTGTGTGACTGAATCACTGAACTCATTATGGAAAAATAAAATGCGTCACACGGCAATCGAATATTCTTTATTTATACATGAATATCAAAGACCCAACGACTGTGAATATGAAGAAGTCTTTGAATACAGACTAGCTAATTATGCGAATATCAGAAGCAAACTAAACAATGTAAACTGGCAGGAAATTTTCAAGAATGAAGGAAATGTCGAAACTGCTGTAGACATTTTTTATAAAATTTTATCGGAAATAATTTTGCAAGAAATACCTTTGAAGAAAAAAAGACGTCACCGGAATACGAGTCATCCAGTCTGGTTTAACAGACAAATCAAAAATTTTAAAAATCGAAAGCAGAAAGCTCACAAAATTTTCAAAAAATTCAACTGCAGTGAAAATTTAGCAAACTATCTGGACATATGCGACCAATTGAATCTTGCCATCGGTATTGCACTTGAAGAATACAATACAAAACCTGAACTTGAAATAAAGTCATGCCCGAAGAACTTCTTCAATTACGTAAAAACAAAATTAAAATCTGACAATTTTCCATCCACAATGTACCTTGATGAACGTGTCGGTGATAACTCGGAAAAAAATTGCAATCTTTTTGCAAAATTTTTTCAAGAAATCTATACGACATTTTCTGAAGAGGATCGCGATCGCGAATATTTTGCATTTTACCCTGAATTTACAGGGAGCATTGGCGTCATCCAACTGTATGTGCAAGATATTTTCCAAGCATTAAAAAAAATGGACGCCGCAAAAGGTCCTGGACCTGACGGAATTCCTCCATTGTTCATGAAGAGTTTAGCAATTGTACTCACATCTCCATTGTTTTGGCTCTTTAATATGTCACTGGAATCAGGAATTTTCCCAACAATTTGGAAAAGCTCATTTCTGGTCCCTATTTTCAAATCTGGACGAAAATCTGACGTACGTAATTATCGTGGAATAGCCATTATCTCTTGCATTCCTAAACTTTTCGAGGCAATTGTCAATGAAAAATTATTTCTCCAAATCAAAAATCGAATAACTGACAAGCAACACGGCTTTTTTAAGGGCCGTTCAACCTCGACAAATTTAAATGAATTTATAGACAACTAGCTGAACCCGGTGCGTGCGCTGCTACGCTTGCAACTAAAGGAAGGAAAATTTAATATAACGTTTATGGTTTTTTTTTTCAAAATGAGTTTTTTTTTTCTTGAATAAGCAGGGGTTCAAACTTCTATCAACCCGGTGCGTGCGCTGCTACGCTTGCAACTAAAGGAAGGAAAATTTAATATAACGTTTATGGTTTTTTTTTTCAAAATGAGTTTTTTTTTCTTGAATAAGCAGGGGTTCAAACTTCTATCAAAACATGCTTCTTACCCGAGAAATACACGTTTTGTGTTTAAGTAACCTGGATTATTCTCATTTTTGGTAGAAATTTGTGTTTCATTTGTATGGGAGCCCTCCCTTCCAGAGGGAATTGGTTTCTCAAACCACCATACAATCATTGCCTTCAAAACCCCCCACATGCCAAATTTGGTTCCATTTGCTTGATTAGTTCTCGAACCATCACATTGGGCTCATCGATTATACTAAAAATTTGAGTTTCCTTTGTTTGAAGACCCCCCCCCCCCCCAGAAAGGGGACGGGTCTTGAACTACCATAGAAACATTCTTGCCTTCCAAACCCCTCACATGCCAAATTTGATTCAATTTGCTTGATTAGTTCTCGGGTTATGATGAAATTTGTGTCTCATTTGTATGAGAGCGCCCCTTCCTGAGAGAGAAGGGGTCTCAAACAATCATAAGAACCTTTCCCAGCCCCAAAAACCCCTTCATATTAATGTTCACGTTGGTCGGTTCAGAACTTTCCGAGTCTATAAGGGTCTAATAGACAGACAGACAGACAGAAATACAATTTTATGTATATAGAAATCTAGCCTCCAAAAACCCCCATATGCTAAAAGTGGATTCATTTACTTGATTAGTTCTCGAGTTATGCAGAAATTTGCTTTTTATTTGTAAGGGAGCCTCCCCCCCCCCTTCAAAATGGGGAGGGGTATTGAACTGCCATAGAATGATTTCTTGCCTCCAAAAACCTCAACATGCCAAATGCAAAATTTGGTTTCATTTGCTTCATTGGCTCTCGAGTTATGCTAAAATTTATGTTTCATTTTTATGGGAGTCTCCCCTTCCAGAAGGCGGAGGGTCTCAAACCACATTAAAAACATTAATTTCTCTCAAAAACCTCCACATGCCAAATTTGGTTCCATTTGCTTTAATTTTTATCGAGTTATGCAGAAATTCGTGTTTCATTTGTATGAGAGACCCCTCTTGCAGTGAGCGGAGGAGTCTCAAACCACAATAGAATCATTTCTTGCCTTCAAAAACCTCCACCTGCCAAATGTGGTTCCATTTGCTTGATTAGTTCTCGAGTTATGCACAAATTTGTGTTTCATTAATATGAGAGCCCCGCCCCCCTACTTACAGAGGGTGGAGGGATCTTGAGTTACCTTAGAAACATTTCTTGCCTTCAAAAACCTCTACCTGCCAAATTTGGTTCCATTTACTTGATTAGTTCTCGAGTTATGCAGAAACTTGTGTTTCATTTGCATGGCAGCACCGCCCACCCCCCTCCGCCCCTACCAGAGAGAGAGGAGGGGCCTCGAACCACCGTAGAAACATTTATTGCCTTTAAAATCCCCGCAAGCCAAATTTGATTCCATTTGCTTTATTAGATCTAGAGTTATGAAGAAATTTCAGTTTCATTTGTATGACAGCACCCCTTCTAGGAGAGGGGAGGGGTCTCAAACCACCATAGAAACATTTTTCGCCACCAGAAAACCCCACATGCCAAATTTGGTTCCATTTGCTTGATTAGTTCTTGAGATATGCAGAAACTTCTGTTTCATTTGTATGGGAGCCTCCTTTTCTAGAGAGGGGAGGGGTCTCAAACTACCATTAAAACATTTCTTGCTTCCAAAAATTTCCGCATGCTAAATTTGGATTCTTTTGCTTGATCAGTTCTCGAGTCATCCAGAAATATATGTTTCATTTGTATGGGAGCCCCCCCTTTCAGAGGAGGGAGGGGTCTTTTACTATCTTAAGAACCTTCCCCGGCCCCAAAAACCTCTGCATACACATTCTCACGCCGTTCGGTGCAGTAGTCTCCGAGCCTATTCGGGTCAGACAGACAGACAGACAGACAGACAGACAGACAGAAATCCATTTATATATATATATATATATATATATATATATATATATATATATATATATATATATATATATATATATATATATATATATATATATATATATATATATATATATATATATATATATATATATATATATATATATATATATATATATATATATATATATATATATATATATATATATATATATATATATATATATATATATATATATATATATATATATATATATATATATATATATATATATACATTCATTGAATGCAATGGATAATGGAAACCACGTAGAAGCTCTCTATACAGACTTTAGCAAGGCTTTTGATCGTATTGACATACCAATGCTACTTTTCAAACTACAAAAACATGGGTTTGAACCTGGACTCTTGAAATGGCTTGAATCATACTTAACCAGCCGCCAACAAATAAAATTAAATGGAAAGAAATTAAGTCCTATTCAAGTCACTTCTGGTGTCCTACAAGGCTCTCATTTAGGACCCCTTCTTTTTATTTTGTACGTACATGACATTTCCTTCATTCTTAAAAATATTAAAGTACTAATCTATGCCGATGACATGAAGCTTTATTTGGAAATACGAAATAAGGAAGACATCAATTTATTCCAGAATGAAATAAACATATTCTACACATGGTGTAAAAAAAGCCTATTAGAGCTGAATGTAAAAAAATGCAACTCAATATCATTTAGCAAACAAATAACAACACCAAACATATCAATTTCACTAGGTAATCAGAAAGTAGAAAAATGTGAAAGAGTTAGGGACTTAGGAATAATCTTAGACTCCAAACTTAATTTCATAGACCACTACAACACAATTATTCACAGGGTAAATAACATGCTGGGCTTTATTAAGCGCTTTTGTCATAATTTTCAGGACCCATACACTATTAAAACACTATATATAGCTTATGTTAGGTCTATTCTGGAATATTGCAGCATTGTATGGTCTCCTCATTTAACCACACACGAAAACAGAATAGAATCAGTACAAAAGCAATTTCTATTATATGCTCTTCGTAGGTTGGGTTGGACATCATTTCGTCTTCCATCATATGAAGCGCGTTGCATGTTTATACACATCCAAACATTGAAAGAGCGTCGTGAGTATGCAAGCGTTTCATTTGTAAACGATATCGTTTCGCAGCGTATTGACTCACCAGAACTTTTATCAAAATTAAAAATATATGCACCTATTCGGCAACTTCGAAATCGTAACCTATTCGCCATCAGCCATCATCGCACAAACTATGCAACAAATGGACCAATAAATCGCATGATGGCTTCTTACAATAAACACTGCGAAATCATTGACTTTACAATGTCTCGGCATAAACTAAAACAGTACTTTAGCTCCATAAGAAACCAGAACATACAAGAATGATTAATATTATATCATATTTAACATATATATTATATGGTCTACTTATGATTGACGACAATAAACAAATAAATTGTCCAGTTTGTTTATTTGTCACATAATGTTCATTCTCAAGAGTATGTGCTCTTATTCAAAATCAAATGGTTCAAAGAGCGTTTTCTGGCATCGTTTTCAAGATACATTCATCTTATAGAAGAATGTCATAAAACTTTTTCAAAACTTTTATCAGGTTTTATGAAACTTGCAAAACGATGTCTTGAGAGGGGAATCAAGTATCTTATAAAATTACTTATAAGGTGAATAACACATATAAATGATGTAGTTTTATGGAGGTTTCTTCAAGTGTTCATTAATCAGTCTTAAAGGGTGATACGGTCAAAATTTGGTCAAGGGAAAACGCGTGTAAATCGGTGAAATCGTTTATTTAAAAAATCAAATTAAATTTCTTTTTTCAAGTTCAATTAGTATAAAATTCAGGAAAAATATTCAGTTAGGCTTTCCGCTTTTCCAAATCCGAATTGCCGGGCCTTACGCTTGACCCCTGCCATCAGATTTTGTACAGCCACCTTGTCCACCTTCTTCGCCGCAGAAAGCCAGTTTGCCTTGAACTGCTGCTCGTCCTTAGCAGTTTTTTTTTGGTCTTCTTTAGGTTCCGCTTGACAATAGCCCAGTATTTCTCAATTGGGCGGAGCTCTGGCGTGTTGGGAGGGTTCTTGTCCTTGGGAACCACCTGCACGTTGTTGGCGGCGTACCACTCCATGGCCTTTTTACCGTAATGGCAAGATGCCAAATCCGGCCAAAACAGTACGGAACAACCGTGTTTCTTCAGGAAAGGCAGCAGACGTTTATTCAAACACTCTTTCACGTAAATTTCTTGGTTGACAGTCCCGGAAGCTATGAAAATGCTGCTTTTCAAGCCACAGGTACAGATGGCTTGCCAAACCAGATATTTCTTTGCGAACTTTGACAGTTTCGTGTGCTTGAAAATATCTGCTACCTTTCCCCTTCCTTTTGCCGTATAAAACTCCTGTCCCGGAAGCTGCTTGTAGTCGGCTTTGACGTAGGTTTCGTCGTCCATTACCACGCAGTCAAACTTCGTCAGCATCGTCGTGTACAGCCTCCGGGATCGCGCTTTGGCCGTCGTATTTTTGTTTATCATCGCGATTTGGAGTCACTACCTTCTTGTAAGTCGATAGTCCGGCTCGTTTTTTGGCTCGATGCACGGTTGTAGACGACACACCCAGCTTATTTGCGGCATCTCGGAGAGATAGGTTAGGGTTTCGCTTGAAACTACCGGCAACTCTCTTTGTCGTCTCAGCGACTTCCGGTTTTCGATTTTCCCCCGATCCAGACTTCCTGGCTGTCGACAAACGTTCCCCAAACACTTTAATTACATTTGTAACGGTTGATTTGGCAACTTTTAGCGATTTTGCCAACTTTGCGTGCGAGTAGCTCGGATTTTCGCGATGCGCGAGCAAAATTTTGATACGCTGCTCTTCTTGCTTGGACGGCATTTTGACAACTGAAGAGTGAATTCCAAAATCAAAATAGGAGCAACATTCTACACACACACACACACCCTTCAAAATGAGGGGTGTTCAGGTTTTTTAAATGCAAAATTGAAAGAAATACGTTAATGATACTGACCAAATTTTGACCGTATCGCCCTTTAAGTACTGTCAATCAGTTAAAACCACCGCAACTTGGAAAATGCCCTGATAAAACCAGATGATCTCCATAATGCTTTGATAAAACTACCATAAAACATGAATAAAACCAATTTGCATTTGAATTGTTACTTGGGTTTTGCATTAGAGAAAGCTCGGCTGATTCTGTTGTCCAATTTAGGGTTTGGCGCTCTTAAGGGAATACACCTCCCTGCACTTCCGGATCGCAATACGCACCGCTTTCACACCAACGTTTTCCAGTTTCACCAGCTTTCTTAGTATAATCCTCGAATAGTGCTCCACTTGTACACGATGGCACGGCGTTTTTCAACGGAAATCTTTCCCATCTCTTGGAATGCGCGTGAAACTTTGCTGTGAGTTGTGTCCGGTTTGACGTTTGGGTGTCAACAATGAGATGAAGCCAACAGACTACCCGAATAAAAGTGTATGTTCAAATGGCAGCTTTCGAAAAGTGTGACCTTATTTTCTGGGACAGTCTATGTTCAACCACGATCCGTTTCATTCATGATAGACTGTTGAACAAACGGTTAGTTCAGAGCTTAGTTCAAAATCATTCCATTTTATACAACTGCTAAGTGGCGTAAAAGCACACGGAAAAATTGAAGTGATAAGACATAAAAAAATTAATATTATTGTTTTTTTTTTCAGTGTTCCGAGCGACTACTTTTCACATACTATAATTGTTATGTTTTGTATTCTCCGTGCGTTGAGTAACGATTATGATGTAGAAGAAGATGTTCGCTCATCGCCATGAGGCACCAAGAGTGGACAGTAATGTTCGCTAGAATGAAAGATATGAAGAGAAAGTGTTGAAAGTTCCGTCATTGTACGGTAGGTTGGACTACTTTTTGCTTCATCGTCCCATTTGCTTGAAGTTGATGTTCCGTTCTATGATATTATTCAGGATCTGCTAAGAGTCTGCAGTTAGATAAATTATCGATGAAATAAAATAGAACTTAACTAGCTCTATTAACTGGATTCGAAAAAAAAAAACAGATGCTGTAGATTTGTTGACTATTCAGCGTTGCAAATCCATCACTGCCGACCATGTTTATTGACCTCCCTTCCCAACAGAACAGGGGAACGCATTAACGTTATCAGCACATTTTGCAGCCAAACACCTCTCGCAGGCAGATCATAAATCATACTCCAGTCGTAACGACTCCCATCGTCTCATTCTGCATCTTTCTGACTTGAGCTATGAGTTTAAATCTTAACCTCGAACATATTTCCCTCCAACGAGCTACATTTTTATTCCATAATCTTCGGCAGAGTATAAATTCTTCTTGTTAACCCCACACACTGTATCTTCAGCTGCGGCAACCGGCAAGCCATCGGCGGAATCGGTTCGGTCGGTCGGTCGGTGGAGTGGTGTAGTGAGTGAAATAAAAGCACCATTAAGAATCATCATTTTTATGCGAGTTTTATGCAGATTGCTACTCTTCCAGTAACGCTAACCGCAAAGACGACGACCTAAGAAGAATGGAAGTGCAAGTGTCGAAGAACTTGCTACAATTCGACCAAATTGCGTTAGTATCCTCCCGCGCAAAAAGAAGGATTCGTTAATGGCTTCGAGGAATAAAAATATGAACTGGTAATAAATTCCACCGGGCCATATTTCATCGGTAGGTTTCGGAGAAGAAATATTAAAATTCAGGTCAAATATCCTTTTCGGGGAAAAATCTCGGAATCACAACCACAACCCCTTCCAACGGTGTTCTGGCGAATCCTTTTTTTCTGCCAAGCGACAAAACAGCATCGGGGTCCACCGAACGGTCGTAAATCTAATTTTAAATTCAGCGTAAATCCGAGCAAGAATAATTATCGACATGGAGGGCGGGCAACTCTGCAGTCTTCCTCCAGGAGGTTCCACAGGAGACGTTGTAAATGCAAGAAAATGGTTGCGGTCAAGATTAAATTGGCTTTGGCTGCTGCTACCATAGGGACCGATGATGGTGCTGGGTTTCCATTTTCTATGGGAAGCCTTTCCCGCACTGACCTTACGGTGTATGTGTTCTAGTACGAATGAACACAACGCAGCATTTTAGGGCTTGTTTAATGGATTCTCATCCTGGCCACTACTGCAGCGGCATTAGATGGTTGGTTTCTAGTTGAATGTTTTCGAAACGAACCAGACACTTTGCTCGGCTCAGAATGATGAAGCTGCATAAGCTTCGCCAACGCAATAATGAGGATTTGGTCTTAGCGATAATGGATGCCGGTGGGTTTTTTGGGGTGACTTGTGGAATTGGTTGAATGCCGAGGACAGACATTCGACTGTTTTTTTTTCTGAGCACCTGGAATCAATCTTCAATGCACACCTTGAAAATCTCATATCATAAACCTAGGTACTCTGAGACATGTACAATTGCTTACAGAGTAAATTGAATGAGATCTGCAGTAAACTAAAGCTTCAAAGAAAGAAATTCCAGAGTATTTCAAGCATTAACCTGGCTAAGAATTAAAACTGTGCATACTATAATTCACAGTACATTAACGGCCAAGTGTCTCTATAATGAACTCCTAACATCATAATAATTGAAAACATACCTCAATTAGCATACGGAAGTTCGGGATTCAGTACCACTCAAATAAGAACAACGAATTTTCATTCATCCTCACAATGAATTGAGCAGAAAACCAATTACCTGAAATAATTAAATTCATTGAGTAAAACTTTTTCCCTAAACCACAAGCTCCCGGGCGCTTTCTACATCCTTCACCGGGCATCCAAAAAACAAAAAATGAACTCGAAAAATCCGAGGAAAATTGAAGGAAAAACTTTGAAGCGTATCGATGACTGCCAACCGCGCGTGGAAAATTCAGTCTCGCTCTATTGTTTCCCCTCCTGTGGCTGGACGATGGCCTCTGGTTTTCGAGAGAATGGCGATAATTTCAATTACCGATGCTACATCTACCATGGGCGCAGCTCACATCCCGTAACGAGTTTTCTATTGGGAAACATTGCATTGTTTTCCAATGGATTTTGATTTTAAACCTTAAAACATATTCCGAAAATTGCGGTTAACCGGAGACGTCTTTCAGTAAACCCATCCGAAGAAATTTAATTAGCCACAATCAAGCTGTTGTAAAATCGATTTTCTGTCCACTTTTCTTCCAAAGCCCATTCTGTGGACGCCCTCAGAGCACCGCTGCATATCCGTAAGGATATTTGAAATTGATTTATGAAGAGTACACACCATATTTCCAATATTTAATCCCCGCCCGTTCGTCCGTTGTCGTCGTTCGTCGAAGGCAAGAAAACTGCCCCACGGAAAACTTTCCCGCCAAGACCAAGACGGACGGAAGGCAAATTTTCCGCCTCACTCAAACCAACCACATTATTGTTTGTGGCCGGCCGTATCGTGCCAGCATCTTGGTCCAATGGACCAGCTTCGATTCAGAATTACGGACGGGAAGCGGGAACCAGAATGGAAGCTCCGGTCTCATTTTGGGGCGAACCGCTCAAACCCGGGATTAAATATTCATAAGACGTTGGTAAACACACTAGGACTACCGGCTCGATGGTAGCCATTCGCCGGAGGGCAGTGGGATTTAGTTGGCCAACATGAACGAGGGGCTTTTCCTCTCCTATTGCAGAAGGTTATTTCCTGACGGAGTTTGGGCGAAGAAAATTAGTGCGCTTCTGGAAAATATTAAGAGTTCAATAATTTATCGCAGCATTATCGATTGGTGGGGATCGATGGCAGGTTTAATAAGGCAGTATGCAGATTAGACTGATGCAAACATTTAAATTTTTCGTTCCTTATGCTTTGCCGGTTTCATATTGGATCCATACAAGCCTTCCAAAATTGGAACACATTTAGCTTGAAACTGACTGTGCACAACCAGTTGGAAATTTGTGTGTGAATTACTATGGATAACCTCAAATTTATGTTTGTATTGTTCCAAAAAGTAGTTTTAAAAATATGCTATTATTTAAGTCAACAGATAAAAGATATTTTCAGCTCTAACTTTGCTAATCAACTATTGGATATATATTTGAATATAATCGACTTTCGTGAATCGATTAATCGCAATAATCGATTATAGTCAAACTTTCAGCCTGTTCTGCGCGGTGTGTGAGGTGTGACGAAACGTTGTCTTCTCGTAGGTGACAACCAGTCTTCAAGGTGCAGCCTTGCGCAGATGTTTGATGAAGCATACACTCTCAAATGAACACTCTCTTGAAGTGCACACATGCACTCATCAAAATGAACATGAACACGAGCGTACGCTTCGTGTTCATGTTTTGTACCACGATCGCAGAGGCACTCGCAACGCAACGCTCGTAGCCGCGCTCAAAACATCTATGTTTGCACTTCATATCCAGATGACCGTTTTTATTCTGTTTTGGTTCTTGCGGATTGAACACGCCTTAACTGTTTGCGGTCGCACAGAGATTTTATAAAATGCCACCTCGGCTTTCAGAGATGAAAAAAACAAATCTTTCATCAATCGTCGTTGCAGTCATACAACACACAATAAGAATTTCGAAGGAGTAAAAGATCTAAAAGGCGCCATCATGGCGATACAAATAATTTGTTTAGTCGAACATGTTGGATGGCAAAAATAAATTGGTATTGGGAGATATGAGTTTTAATGACTATTTACTTCTTTTCAATAGTTTAACCACCTCTTAAATTGATTGACATTTTCAGTTGTTTCGCTGACGATCTAGAACATAAAATAAATGAAATACTTGAATCAGCCTTATTTTCGCACATGGTTATCGTTCAGCTCATTGAGCATGCTGGATCTTTGACCGTTGCCTTGTGTTGTAATCTGTTGACATAACGGCACCTTTGTTTGAAATAACTGTATTTTAATTTTACTGGATTAAACCTAATCAATTCCTAACCTGTAAAACTAATGTTAGTCAAAAACACATAAATTAATTTCATAGACTCCAGATCTCGAACCGGTACATTGGGTTGTCTACCTCAAGCCCTAAGGGAATCATAAAGCTCAGATCTGACTCCACGATGTTCGGCACATGACCAAATTACGTGATCTGCGTCCTGATAACCTTGTCCACACTCACAGAGATTGCTGTCGCTCAGCCCAACACGGTATAAATGGGCGTTCAAAGAATAATGATTGGACATGAGGCGAGACATGACACGAATGAAGTCTCGACCCACATCCATTCCCCCTAAACCAGGATTTCTTCGACACCTTAGGGATGATAGATTGTTGCCATCGCCCCAAATCTCCTTTACTCCATTTATACTGCCAGGTGACGAGTGACTGTTGACGAAAAATAGGAAAAAATTCGTTGAAGGCGATTTGTCGATCGTAAATATCGCCTTCTATAACGCCCACCTTTGCAAGCGAGTCCGCTCTCTCATTACCCGGAATTGAACAATGAGATGGGACCCATACAAAGGTGATGATAAAATAACGCGAAGATAAAGCACTTAGAAGCTCCTGTATTTTCATGAGAAAATACGATGAGTGCTTTACCGACCTTAAGAAGCGAATAGCCTCTCTAGAACTGAGACTATCCGTAAACATGAAATACTGATCCGGTGT
>JAHHFK020005818.1:0-20848 GCA_024533555.2 Aedes koreicus | reverse complement strand
AGTCTTCCATCATGTCACTACTGCTTGAGGGGCTGTCGGCACCTTCGTAAGGCTTTCGATCTCTCGGTTCGCCATCCATTTTGCACGTTTTCAGTGACAGTTTGTCCTCTTGCTATGTTTCCTTGGATGGATACAATGAATTATTCTGGGAACCGGTGGATTTCGGGGGTGTGATTGGGAGACTGCTGCTTCTTACGACAACAAAGTGCACCACTGGTGTACCATATCGATCTGATTGAAGAGGTGGACTATTTTTATCGGATGGATACATATATCCAACCCAAAGTGGGAGGATGAAGGACAGAGCTGACAATCCCATAGGGCGAGCATCGGTGTAGTTTGTTATGGGTGCTTTGCTGCTCGTTCGGGTTGGTCGATATGAAATATGTAGCACAAGTTGTGTAACGATGGAATATAATATAATTTTCCATAGTTGACCCCATTTGCCACGGGGAGCGCTCAAGAAGCGAATGAAGTGTGGAATTGACCTGAAAAGTTGATTGCACGTCAGTCTGTGGAAGTAGAAAATGTGGGAGATCAATCAACAGGGAACCAATTTGCTTCGGGATTTTTTTTTCCTGTGATCATCCATTGAAGTGCCAATTTATGATTGACAAAGTTCATTACTCGCTTATTTTTTTCCAACCTAAATAAATTTGCAATTTCGTTGAAAGAATGCAGATATGCCAACGGGGGTTAGTATGGCGAGATTTTACACGTTGATTTTATTTTTTTATTGTATAACGTACAGTACTGGACAAAATAAAGTACGTACTTTTAATATTTTCAATCATTCTTGATTTTCTAATTTTTCATAATTGATAACTTTTCAAAGCATTCGAACAACAGTAAGAACTGTAGATGCACCTACTTTCAGGATACATTTTGTTCTGAGACTTGTGAGTGATAAAATATTTGAAGATCCTATTTATTAAAAAACTGTCTATTATTTTTATGGACAAAATAAAGTACGCATTACAAAAAAACATCATGTTCCCTGCTTTTTTTTTACTGTAGAATTTAATATGGCCACCTGAGGCTTCAATCATGGATTGCAATCGTCCTGGTACATTTTCAACAAGGTTTTTGATACATATTTCGTGGATGCATACCCGAGTAAAGCTAGAGATCAAATTGATATCAAAATTTGCTATTATGCTATCAGGTTTTCTGATTACTCCAGCTGATATCGTTTTGTGTGGATTAACAGTTAACATATCAAAAATGAGAGCAAAATCTGTGGAATCAAACTGAAAACTAATCCTGCTTTCAATGAAATCAATTTGATTACAGATTTTGAATTATGATGTGATATCAAAATGAGTTTCTAATATCATAGCGTTCGTAAGCAATGATAACAAAACCTAAATAGTATATTTTGCCTTCAGGTTGTACAAGTTTGCGCAACTTACATCAAATTGAATACTTATTATGGTATAATTTTTTTTATCAATATCAAGACGTGATATCATTTTGATAGGGTAACGGGATGTAATGTTAGCCTAACACCTTCATTCGGCCTATGTACCAAATATGTCATTAATTTAGTGATAATCAACAAAATCATGTTGCTATTAGGATAACCGATGTACACAAAGCAATAACAACAATATTAATATTATTATAGTTTTCTTCTCCTCCTCATTTTCGATTTCATTAACTTTGGGGCATATATCTCACGTATAAGCGACACAGAGAACCTCCACCAGTGTTCCTCCCCCCCCCCCCCCGCCCCCCCCCCCCCCCGCCCAGGCGGCAAATGCGGCCCGCGATAGCATTTGAGAAATATGAGAACTTCATTGAATATGTAGCTATTTGCTGTTCGATTTGAGTTGCATTTCTTACTGTGCAATAATTGTGATTCTCATAGTTTTATGTGAACAATTTTTACCGTGCTTGTTACACAGATGATGAATGACCAAAAAGGCGGGATAGAAAGAAAGAGAGAATGCAGTCATATTTTCGTGGCTGATGAAGGACGTGTTTTCCAGGAGAAGTGGTCTGAAATGTTTTTCTTTGCGTGCATTAATCAAAAACCGGTGTGTATGATTTGCAACGAAGCTGTTGCAGTTATGAAGGAATTTAATGTGAAGCGTCACTACGAGTCGAAACATGCGTCAAAAATGGATAAATATGTCGGTGTGGCGCGGGCTGAAAAATGTGCTGAGTTCAGGGGAAATTTGAGTAGCCAGCAAAACTTTTTTGTGAGAAGAAAGCAAGAAAACGAGTTGTGCACAAAGGCAAGTTTCATTATCGCAGAAAAACTCGCTTCCCATTCGAAGCCATTTTCTGATGGCGAGTTTGTTAAGGAATGTATGGAAGCTGTGGTTCAAATGATTTGTCCCGAAAAAAGTCGTATCTTTGCGCAAGTGAGTTTGTCGCGGGCGACCATCACCAGGCGGGTTGAAGACATTGCTGAAAATCTTGTGTTGAGTTTGAAGGAAAAAGTTGCCAGCTTTGAATTTTTTCAGTGGCGCTGGATGAGAGCACGGATATATCTGACACAGCTCAATTGGCAGTTTTTATCCGCGGCATATCTAAGAAATTTGAGGTGACTCAGGAATTGGCAAGCCTTTTCCCCATGAAAGGAACGACGAAGGGCATTGATATCTTTAATGCTCTGTGCGCTGTTCTAGAAAAGTTTGATCTACCGCTGAAGAAAATGTCCGGAGTTGTTACCGATGGAGCTCCCGCTATGTGTGGTATGTATTTTGTTTTCCATCTTATTTAAATTATTCAAGCTTATACCGCAGTGTAAAGACGTGCAAGCTCCTTAAAATTCTTGCCTAAAATGTTGTGCTATTTTGAACGTCGCCTTTTGACAGTACTGGCATTATCACATTTATTATGGACATTTGATGTATTTGGCGCTGGCATCAGGCCGTAAGTTTATTTACTTCTTACTTGAAGGGTTGCATACAAATTGATGCAAAATATTCAGCTTTATCAGATTTACGGCCTTGGAAAATTTAGTACCAAGGATGGTGTTAAATTTTAGGTATTTTTCTTCATACATTTATGTATGTTTAAATTTATTTATTTATTTATGAATTATGTTTGAGCTTGTTTGTCTGTTCTCTGTGCTTAATCATTTTATTACTGAAAAAAAATGTTTATTCATAGGAAAACATGAAGGTGTAATTGCCCATCTTCGAAAATTACCAGAAGTGTCAGAGCAATTCTCCCAGTACCATTGCATCGTGCACCATGAGAACCTCTGCGCCAAAAGCGTGGGATTCAAAGATATCTTGAAAGATGTCATCAAAATAGTTAATTTCATCCGATCGCACGCATTGAACCATCGAGAATTTCAGGCTCTTCTAGTAGACACGGATGCAGAATATGGTGACGTACCATATTATACTGAGGTACGTTGGCTGAGCAGGGGAAAGGTGCTGCGACGCGTATTTGATCTTCGGAAAGAAATCGTCGAATTCATGGAGAGCAAAGGTAAATCAGTGAAGTTTTTCGATAATGCAGAGTGGGTGACAGATCTGGCTTTCCTGACTGACATTACAACGCACCTGAACGATTTGAATTTAAGTCTCCAGGGTAAAGGCAAATTGGTGTACAGCATGTCTAATCAAATCAGTACATTTGAAAACAAACTCGTGTTGTGGGAGAAACAGATGAAAATTCTAAGTTTTGCCCATTTCCCTACTCTCGGAAAATGCAATGTGACGTTGACTAAAAAATACGTTGACGCACTCCAAACAATGAAAAATGATTTTTCTCGTAGATTTGGAGATTTCAAAGCGCATGACAAAATTCTAAAAAAAATTTCTGCTCCATTCAGTGTTGATGCTGAACAAGCCCCAGATAATATCCAAATGGAACTAATTGAGTTACAGTGCGACACGGAACTGCGAGAAAAATTTGATCGACATGATTTGTTGGAGTTCTATGCCAAATTTGTTCCGGAAGAGTGCTTCCCAGAGCTGCGAAATCATGCTCTTTTCGTAGCTTCTTTGTTTGGATCCACATACATTTGTGAACAACTGTTTTCCGTGATGAAGCAAGTAAAGTCAAAAGCAAGAAATAAGATAAGTGATGAACATTTGGACAATTCATTGCGTATTTCGACCTCTAGCATGAAGGCTGATCTCGATAAGCTTGTTCAAGAAAAGTGTAAGTGAATTATGTATTAAAATGCGAAAAGTTTTTTTTATTGATTTTCAAATAAATTGAATGTGATATAAATCTACATTTGTTGTTTGTAATTTTTTTTATTTTGGAAGAAGGAGCATTGCTTTAAATTTCAGGTACATCTACTAGTAATGTGTCCTCAAAATAAGCTGTTTTTTTATTAATTATTTTAAGCCATTAAAAATAACTCATTGCGGCCCGTGGCATTGGCGCAAAATTTCATTTTGGCCCGCTGCAAGCATCTACCTGAGCACCACTGACAACATACTCGACAGATAAGCGATATATAAATTGACTCAATCGAACGGACATAATGGCTAACTGAACCTAGGAGGAATGAGCACACGTTACAAACTAACTGTTCACATAACTAAAATAACAATGACTTTACAAGAAAATCGTAGATCAATGTTGGGGACATATTTTTTTGTATGTTCCCAACTATGGCCTGTTGTATCAATAACGTAGTAAAAAGGTTGTTATTGGTAAAATTTGAAGGGGAAATGCATGGGTTTGAGGTTGTTTATATTCAAGTGGCTCATCTAAACAAAAACCGAAGGAACAAAATCATTGTTAAGTGAATTATAATGTTTTCATTATTCAATCACTGATAAATCATATATGAACATCACTTAAGTGTTTCGAAGCAGTTTTATTTTAGTTTGTTTTGTGAAATTTTGTATAAAGTAAAGGGAATACATCTGGCAATGGCTTAATTCATAAAATTAGAAAAAAAAAACTGCACAAAGACTGCATTTAGTAAAAAATTCATCGAATGGGACGAAGTTGCATCCATGAATAGACCCAATTTGGTGCTTATAGACCGACATTAAATCCATATCACTCGAAAGTTTCTGACTTATCTTAGCAAGTGTATAACTAAAGGGTGTATTCGATAAAAATGGCACACACATATATACTCATCAAAATTAAACTGATTATCGGATTTTCTTGAAATTTTCAGGGAATGAAGAATTACTAATGAGTTTTGATTTACAACATTTGTTTTATTCAATTTCGTCTCCCATCCCGAATGCCCGCACCTTCCTTTTCACTCCACCCATCAAATTTTGTACAACCGATTTTTCCAGTGTTTTGTTTTTTTACCCAAATTTTCTTCAATTCTAGCTCTGTTTTTATAGTTTTGGGATGTTTGCGAAGTTCCGTTTTCATAATTGCCCAGAATTTTTCAATTGGACGAAGTTCCGGTGAATTTGGTGGGTTCATATCCTTTGGCACAAAATTGACTCCGTCGGCTCGGTACCACTCCAATACGTTTCGAGCGTAGTGGCAGGATGCTAGATCAGGCCAAAACAGAGTTGATCCTTTGTGCTTCTTAATGAATGGCAAGAGACGCTTCTTAAGGCACTCTTCCGTGTAACAATAAACGGTGCTATTGTTCCGGAAGTGATGAAGGGAGCACTTATTTCACCACATCCGCAAATCGTCTGCCAGATTAGAAACTTCTTTGCAAATTTCGATAGTTTCTTCTTTCGAACATCCTCCGGAACATCGAACTTCGACTTGGCAACGAAATATTCTTGCCCAGGAAGTTGACGGAAGTCGGCCTTGACGTATGTTTCGTCATCCATCACGATGCAACCGGATTTGGTGAGCAGCTTCGTGTAAAGTTTCCGGGCGCGGGTTTTCGCAGTGATGTTTTGTTTTTCATTCCGGTTTGGGGCTTTTTGCACTTTGTAAACATGTAACCCAGCACGCTTCATGGTTTTCTGCACAAAACCGACTGACACCTTAGACTTTTTAGCGACATCTCGAATTGACATGTTTGGACGGTTCTTGAATTGTTGTACGACTTTCCTGGCCATTTTACTGTCCATTGGACCACCTTTACGACCACTCCCTTCCTTCCTTTGGACACTCAGATGCTCCTTGAAGGTTCTTATTACACGAGACACAGTTGTATTTACAATTCCAAGCCTTTTTACGTAGGACTTACGTCTCTCTTTTCTATTCCTGTATAGGGGCGCCGTTCTAAAATTTCTGAAATCGCAAGCGTTACGCGGGTTTGGAGACTTTCAACGATAATATCTCCTCTCTGGCCCACAGCAATTTTACGATAAGTATTTTATTCGCAAGGTAGAACATCAAAGCTGAATCCCTGTTGCAAACTTAATTCATACGTTTGTTTAAACTAATTAAAATGTACTTAAAAGAAAAATGTCTAAACGCACAAAGCTATTGGTCGAAAATGACATCATGTTTGCGCCTCGCTCTGATTGGTTCATACTGCCACAGTTACCGTGCCAGCGATTATCAAACATGTGGGGACGACCGACCAATCATCAGTTCTCGCTGTGCATCCGCATGCGACAGACGTATTCTGCGGAGCACGTTGGTAGAAAACGCCGCCCGTGAACACAAGAAGACCAGACCAAGTAGAATCATCCACGTCACCTGCAGCTAGCCATCCGCAACGACGAGGAGCTGAACAAACTTTTCTCCGGTGTGACCATTTCACAGAGTGGTGTCCTGCAGCCCAAGAAGACTGAAGAAAATTTCAATCGCGAACCATGTTATCAACTAAAATCCGTCCTTTTCAGGACGATCAAATCAAGTTGCCAACTAAAGAGTATGTTTGATAGAAATTTCTCTTGAGCTCATCGAAATTTTCATTACCACGCACCGGCTCAATATGGCGTTGAAAAAGCCGCATCCCGGAGAAAATGGCCAAATCAATCGCCCACATCATCTTCGTGGTCAAGTGGTTAGCGGCGTCGCCCGTCGTTCATTGCCATGAAGTGAGGGTTCGATTCCCGCTCTAGCCTGTGGAACTTTTTGCACAACGAAAATGTCCAGTCTAATCCACTGGGTGTTAGGTTAAATTGTTCGTTGTAATTGTGCTATGTGTACAGTCTCCGCCCCGCGGGGAAGAAGATGTTAAAATAATATTTTGTACGGATAACACGCGCCCCACCCCCCGCCCCCCCCCCAGAAAAACCCCAAGAAAAAACATGTGTCCCCCATATCCTCCTGATGATGATGATGATGTTATACTACCATCTATTACAGCAGGGAAGAAACCCACAACAGTGGAATAATCTGAAAAACGATTTGATCAGGATTCTATTATTGTTTGTGATCATCAAGCTCCTGTATGAAGGGCCAAAAACGTTTGGGCGGGCCCGTAAGCAGAGACACTTACGCGAAACCCGCGAATATAGGGAAGAGAATCTCCTTCCAAAAGCAAGTTCACACTCACAGCACTAGAATCGAGCCCTCGATTGACAGAATAAACCCAATAGATGGGGTCAAAGAGCCCGCCCTCGTTCCACGAAATGTTAACAATAGGGAGGAGGCAGTTCCATGCTCCCTATCCAAATCGTTTCACTTGGGTGCCCTGATGTTCCCTCCCTTTCCCCGTTATATGTTATTTAATATATATTATATTTTGTACACAACAAATTAAGATACCATTATAGACAAAAATGCTAATTTATTCAAATTTCAAACTTGAATGGATTGTTACTGAAAAATAAATAAAAGTTAGATATCTGTCAATATCCTACTAGTCCTGGGAAAGCTGAAAACAGAATAGATCATTCGAAATATAAAAGATAAAATTTCAATAAAAGATATTATTTTATAAAACATAGTAATATTTGTAATATTTTTCTTTATACTGTACTAGCAACATTTGAAAGATAGAGTGAACGAAGAGTCCGGTGGGATAATTTCTGAATGAAATGGCTTATCTTACCATAATACCACAAACACAACATTAAAATATAATCCTACATTACGTATAAGCACATGCCAGCCTTTTATGAATATAATAGTTGAAGTTCAGAAGTGCAATTTTAAATAAAATGGTATGCTGAAATGCTGAGATACAAATTCCGCCTTTGATGCCTGGCATGTTGCTCCCGGCTCTTACATAGTTTTGGAATGCAAAGATGATTCCAAAGCGTGCTAAAATTATTAGTAAAAAGAGAATAGAAAAAAAAATATAATATTATAAAATATAAGATGATCCCCCGTCGCCCCCCCCCCCCTTCGCTAATATCAGATTGACCGCCCCGCCCAAGCCACCCCGCCCCCCCCCCCCAGGTTTCACTTTTTGTAATCATATGACACGTGGCGGGGGGAGGAAGGAGGGAGGAGGTAAGAAGGGGGGGGGGTGGCACCCCCCCTCGAAGTTGTCAACTCACCATTTGAAGCCCTGAACCATATTCCCTCAGTTAACAACTAAAACCCGGTCTTTTCGGGAAGAACAAATAAATTTGCCAACTAAAGAGTATGTTTGATTGAAATTTCTCTTGAGCTCATCGAATTTTCATTACCACGCACCGGCTCAACATGGCGTTGCTTGAAAAGCCGCATTCGGGAGAAAATGAGAAACGTTTTTTATTAGCATCCATATATAAATCTCTATTTACCATGTTAAAACTAGCAAGCACGTTGTACATTCAATAAACGAAATATTAACTCGAACTGCAACACGGCAGACGAATTATGTGTTTCACATATTCGGTGTAGGGGGTAGGTTAGCTTCATTGTAGTTCTTGTTGTACATAGGTACATAATGGATTAGTTGCAGATAATAGATTAGGTTAGTTGCAGGTAGTTTTAAAATGTGAGTTATAATTTTTCTGGCCAATATCTATGAACTCTATTGTTTTGCAGTTTCAGAAGCAAGTGTGTCTATTTCTCAACTCTCTTTGGATGGGGTTCTGACAAGGGCCGTTTTTCTGTTGCCTGAGTTGAAAATATGCGAATTTAACCTCGGAAACCCCTTTCGCTCTAATGAAAACTAATGATTTCATTTCCACGCTGCTGTCTGGCGTAACAACTGAGGCCCGTCCCCTTTTGTAAAATTTGATTCGCGTTGCCTTCGTTGATACCTCCTTCCTGTCATGTAATGGTATATGCCATTACAGGCCCGGCATGGCGAACAGTTATCATTCGTTATTGGATCATTGACACGTTCAGACGTGTGTATCCCGCGCTCTCGTGATAAAAAGGCGCTTTTCCGAGTTTTTCGCCCTGCTGCTGGAGATCGAGTAAACGCCGCCTGATGTGGCTGGCACGTCCGCTAGACGAGGCAAGCGGAAGAAGCCCGACGTCGACGCTGACGTAAATCATCCCTCCGTAAACAACTAAAATCCGTCCTTTTCAGGACGACCAAATCAATTTGCCAACTAAAGAGTATGTTTGATTGAAATTTCTCTTGAGCTCATCGAAATGTTTATTAGCATGCTCCAGCTCAACATGGCGTTGCTCAAACTGCCGCGTCTCGTAGAAAATGTCCAATTCAATCACCCACATCATCTTCGTGGTCACGTGGTTAGCGGCGTCGCCCGTCGTTCAAGCGGTTTACGTGAAGTTGGGGGTTCGATTCCCGCTCCAGCCAGTGGAACATTTTGCAAACCAAAATGTCCAAACTGGTCTACTTGGTGTTAGGTTAAGTTGTTCGTAATTCGCTCTACACCCAAACTAAGAGAGAAAGATTGTAAGACAATTTCGCTTGATTTTGTTCCATTCTTGCTATTGATCGTAACTTGGATGAAAAATCTAACATTAGTTGTAAGCAAAAAAGCAACAGCAATTCGCAATGAAAAATTGAACGTGTGTAGTGATCCTTAATTGATGAGTAAAAGATGAGTATCCGAAAGTCCGATGGCTCACAAAAATAAAATATGCCAATGCCTAATACGAGACCGAGAAACGAACCGTGACCATCGGCGCGGCGGCTTTTGATGGCAACCATTTAGCCACTTTGACAAGCTCAGAGCTTGGGAATAGAAACCCTATAGTTAATTCACTTGGCGAAGAATTCAGGGTACAGCAATGAAGCAAATGGTCATATTTTCCACCAAGCTATGTGCAACCTGTCGCTATCACACACTTGCATGGCTTTGTGTATTTCATAAAACGCTTTGTCGATGATCAGTGAGAACAAAGATAGAACACTTGACGGCGGCATTACAACAATGGCCAATAGCGTTGCGGCATTTTGTGATATCGACTCATCCATATTGTATATTGATATGATGGTGATGAAGTTTGTCAGAAGCAGATAATTTCTCATCTCCATGCGAAGCGCTAGGAGTGGCGGTAATTTATTGCTAGAACGAATAGACATGAAGAGAAAGTGTATTGATAGTTCCGTATAGGGCAACGGCAGGCTTTGAAAATTGAAAGATCAAGTTTGAAAACGAGCGGAGGGCATTATAGACTAATGCACAGAAAAGCTAACCTCACTTTTCACCATGAGAGTAAAACAGATAGAAACAGCCATCGTGTTCTCCGTCCTTTTTTCTCACACACGAATTTCTGAACACAAGGGTACCGTATCTGTCAAATCTGAGGTGTGACGTCACTGTGATTTGGACCATGCAGTCTCACACCCCCTCACACACGCCCCCGCCGAAAACCCCGAGCAAATAACTAAATCGATCGCCCCATCTTTTGTTATCTCCTCTCTTTGTCTTCCTACATGGGGTAGTATGGTAAAGGGTTATGTGCCTGATCGGATACTACCGTTCAATATGACTCCTCCGCTCGTTTTCAAACTTGATCTTTCAATTTTCAAAGCCTGCCGTTGCCCTATACGGAACTATCAATACACTTTCTCTTCATGTCTATTCGTTCTAGCAATAAATTACCGTCCACTCCTAGAGCTTCGCATGGAGATGAAAAATTATCTGCTTCTGACAAACTTCATCAAAGATCGTTACTTCCGCGCTTGGGAGAATACAAAAACAACAATCAATGTGTATGATGGTGATGATTGAATAAGGATCCTACTGCGATAAATTTGTTTCGAGCTATTTTGGCTTGCCAGTTGCTTGCACACACTTGCATGGCTTCATTTGTACCATAAAACGCTTTGTGGATCAAAATGGGCAAAATTGCCTTTTCTGAATTATGCGGATTTCTCAAAATATGATTGCAAAACTGCAATTGCATTTTTTGCCACCTTTTCAACTTTTGGGTGTATGTTCAATCTTCAGTCTGTACAATCTCGAGTTGAAGACGGTGTAAATGCCTATTTTTTATCGTAGTATCACGTGCCGCCAAACACTCAGGCTGTCCTGCAGCCCAAGAAAACTGATAAGAACATTTCAATCGCGAACCATGTTCCCTCCGTAAACACAGGATCCATTTCACACTTACAAGCACGTTGGACATTTTAGCGCCAACGTTTGATTAGGGCGAATCTGCTTTTGTAAACAAACACTTTGTCTGCTAATATATCGGAAGTTGAATACAATTCCTTCAAATGGAATATATCAGCGGATAGAAATAAAGCTCTTCTTCCTTAAAGAGTGCTTAATTTGTATTTGTGACCTTTTGTTCAAGAGCAAATGACTACGAAAGCCATTGTTTACAAAAGCAGATTCACCCTATTCTAATGTTGGCGCTGATTTAACAAACAAAATATCATGTACAGTCAATTCGAGCCGAACTGCAGTTTCTATAAATTTTCGTGTAGAACCAATAGCGGAAGAAGAACCGGAGCCTCACACACCAACAGCACAGGGTTTCATGGTTCTTTAGACTGAATAAAATATAGTAGAAATTCATCAATTCGATGACATCAATTTCGTCACATCAACAATCAGTCCTACGTCAACTTTGCAGTTATGTCACTGACATAACTCATCCTTTCGTTTTTTCGCGATTCAACTTGTGCTTTCTTCTTGGTATTTTTGGTACAGTTCTGTTGTTGCGTTGCGGCTATCTCGTGCGACTGGGATAATTCTAGTCCTGCTGGATGTCACGGGCGGCATTATCTTGATAATCGGCTTCAGCAGCCATGTTGCTCGCAGCGAGGTTGACGGGAGCATCGGCACCAACAGCCATCTTCACCAACGCCTCTCTGGGCACCGACTGCTCGCCAGCACCCTCCAGGGTGCTTGCTTCCGCCAACTGCGATCCCGCAGCCACGAAGCAGCTCCATGACTGTCGTAAGATTGAATCAAATAACGGCGCATATTAGGTAATGGCGTCGGATGATAGAGCACAAAAGAAGGCGGTACCAACGAAGGCAATGTGATACAAATTGCGTCAAAGGAACGAACTTTAGTTATTGTACCACAATGATTCGTTTTAATTATTACAAGCTAGACGGAGATTTTCTTAACCGAAACACTTACACCGACAAACCGACATGAATGACAATAGAAAATGTCTCAATATTTCTGTTCAAATTCTATTACTGACATCTATCTTCGTGTTCGCTGAGAACGTTTATTGAAGCCACGAACACCCTTCGGGAACTTGATAAGAAGGTTCATGTCTGAGCAATTCTGGACACATTTATTTGATCTAGATAAAATGATTCTATAGGTTTTGACAGATGGGATCGCTGCACATTTGAATCGATCGTTATGGATTCTTGATCAATAGTGAAGATTGAGTTTCATGTCGGTTTGTCGGTGATCCCCCATCTAAAACCACACTTTCCCATACACTATATTCCCTAAATCCACCCAAATATTTCACATATATATTTTATATTTTTCTTTATCTATCACTCTCTTTTTTGTATATAATAATACTTATTTCTTCATCTCTCTTTTTCCCGTTTACACATGCCAATTTGCGTGCCGCCTTTCACTCACACTCCCCTCTCTCTTTCCCTTTCCCCCCCCCCTCCTATTTTTTTTTTTTTTCTTTTATTTTTACATAGATTTGTGCTTTTCTTTGATGCTCACATTCTTCCTTTTTTTTTACTATTAATATTTTCTTCCCTCGATTGCAAAAAATCCTTCGATTTCACGGTCATACTGTCACTCCATGCACATTTCAATGAATTGTTTTGCAAATAAAGCTGTCAATTGATAACTATGAAAGTGTATCAAGGGCATTGAGTTGAGATCCGGCGGATCAAGAACAACAATATTAACAGTCTATGAGTAGGACAATTGAACACACCTTACTCCAGCTCGTCAATAAAACACGTAAAGTTCATTCAAGTTCAATGACGTTTGCTTATGTTGAACGTGATTAGATAGCAAGTTTCAGTCCAAATCTTATATCTATGTGCGTCTAAAGTAATTGTGTTTGACCTCCAAGGCCTTGAGTTACTCTTAACAACAATCACGATTACTGTACAAATTTTTACAAGCCATTATCATTGCCCGCCACATTGCTATTTCTTCAGTTTCTCCTCTTAAGTGCTTGTCATCATAAAACACACCAGCCGGAAACAGAGACTATTTTGATTGTCTAATCATCGGTACCCATAATGCTACTGATTTTATAATTAATTAAATTGAAGATTGCATTCCATTGGATGATGAGAACTTTTTGCAATTCTTCCACGACGGCGATTGCAATCGTCAGCTTTTGCTTAACAGTGTTAATCCCAAAGCACAATTTACGCGATCAAACGATCGACCTTCAGGGGACTTCTACCTCCCAAGCTCTCCAAATCACGATGGAGTGGTTTTTCCGCCTAACTAAATAGTTATCTCGTGCAACGTATAAGTTCTCTGATCTCGGTTAATCGTATTTTCACGCACCCGCTGAGATTGATCCGGAACCAAGCAATTACCAGTCTCAATATAGTTTGTACTGCTCCCCATCGGCTCTCTTGGCGGAAAATAATTAATGATATTCAATTAATCACCTTTTTTCAGCTTGTTCATCATTTAACCGCGTGAGGACAGGAAGCAAATTCGCTACCTCTGCCTTCAGATCGGAAATTATTAGTCGATGTCCAGCTGAAGGTGTGCGGTGGTGGTGACGTGGTCACGCCGTCTGATCTCAAAAAAAAAACTGGTTTCCGTTATTCGATTTTTGTCTAGAGCCAGTGCGGTTAGCGGAACGTTCAGTTCGACTTTGAAAGTTGATTCTGGGCTCAGAATTAGTCTACCGGCGTTGTGTAGGTTGGGTTTACAGATAGGAACGATTAAAGGTTGCAGGTTGAACCCGATGTAGGAAATTAAGCTCTTGCTCCGAAGTTGCCTGAAGTTGGAATGATTATTTTACGACCGTTTTGTAGAATGTGCGAAGAATAGTGAAAGGATTTTATTGGATTGAATTACTTGTTTATGTTTCGGAATTTCGCGTTCTGAAACTTTGGTTGTAAATTAGAATGAATGTGACGACATCAACTACATGTTAATCTCGTTATAAAGCGGCATCAAACTTGTCCTTTTTGGACATGTGATAATTGGCGTTTGCTTCCTTGATGAGCAATTCTGGTCACTCGTTAGACATTTGAGCTAGTTATTCTATTGAGATAGTAATTCTGATTCTATTCCAGATAGACTTGTTATTGAAGAATTCGTTCATCGACTTAAAACAGTGAACGCTTAAGCATTGTGGCACTCTGGCTTAATTTTTCAAATGAAATTATTTTACTCTCCAGTCTTCAGTCGGAGGGAGAAAAAAACTGATGTTGATTTGGCAGAGCTATCAATTTAGAAGATGTTTTTTTTTTAATTTTCATGGAAGCATAAATGTCGGAAAAACAACTCAACCACTGTATACAGGGTTGGCCCAATTAAGTGAAGGAAAAATAAAAAGTCATTGCTTTGTATTGAAATATTTTTTTTATTGGTTCTTTTTGGATTCTCTTACTAACATATTAAAGTATAACAGGATAGAGTTCGATTCGGTCACCTTTAGCTTTAATTATTGCTTTGAGCCGGTTAAGGAAAGCATTGCAAGCGGCACGCATCTCTTGCTCAGGAATCTTAGTTCATATTTTCTGCAAAATTGCTTTGAATTTGTCAATGCCCATTGGTTTTGGGTTCTTCAACATTTCTTCCATAATGCCCCATAATGAAAAGTCCAATGGCTGACGTCTGACAGAAAGGCCAGCCATAATTATTTAGGGATGAAGTCCGGCAAATTGTTCTTGCACTCGGGCTGGTTCATCACCTATCGTAAAGGTTGTACGGAATCAAATTGCACCACTTTTAAATGGCTGTTACTTTTTACTCGTTGGGTATTTTCTATTGACATTTTGGGTGGAATTAGTTAAATATGTATTTGTTTACGCTGTGTAAGTTTCACCAGCAGATGTGCAATCGTTGGAGTCGGAAGAACAGCAGCGGTGCAAAGAAATTTTGCGCACGTACCCCGAAAATCCGGATCTTTTTCATCGTGCCATCAAGAGGAAGCTAGGAATGGTACATTCCACGGTGTCTCGTGTTTTTAATCGGTACCACGAACGTTTGACCATCGATCAGAAAGAAAAAAGTGGCAAAAATGGATCTCCGTATAGTGTTAAGGATCACAAGCGGGTAGTTCAAGCTTTCAAGAGGAATCCCAACAGAAAAAACGCGAAGGACTACACACGTACAAAGTCCAAAAGGCGCCTAATCGCGATAAACGGCACAATACGGTAGGTAAAACACGTACACGGTAGCTCTACACCTAAATGTTGACGAAACCACATTGCCTCGTTATGGATGATGAGACGTATGTAAAAGCAGACTTCCGGCAGCTTCCGAGGCTCCAGTTTTCAACTGCTCATCATAAATTAGATGTCCCTGAGGACGTTAGAAAGCAAAAGATGTCAAAGTTTGCCAAAAAAAAATATGATTTGGCAAGCAATTTGCTCGTGTAGAAAGCGGATCACCCCACTCGTGACAACTGGAACGGTCAATGGGCAGGTGTACCTATAAGAATGCCTCCAAAAGCGTCTACTTCCTCTTCTGAGGTCACACGATGGTCCCACGATTTTCTGGCCGGACTTAGCCTCGTGCCATTACTCGAAAGAGATATTGGAGTGGTACAAGGCTAAGGAGGTCAATTTCGTGCCGAAGTATCTCAACCCCCCGAACGCACCGGAACTGCGGTCAAATGAAAAGTACTGGACCATCATGAAGCAGGCACTTCGGAAGCATCATAATTAAGTAAAATCGAAGGAAGATATGAAGAAAAAATGGGTTGCCACGCCAAAAAAAACTTGGTCCAAATGTTGTACAGGACCTTATGAGTAGCGTAAAAAAGAAGGTTCGTGCAGTTGGATATGGAATTGAAATTGAATAAAACAAACAAAGGAATATATTCATAACATGTTTTATTTTACTCTCTGAAAGTTTGAAGATGATTGGTTGAACGGGCGAATTTTGCCGAATATTTGTGTGTGTCGCAATTTGATTCCGTACACCCTTTACACTAAAAATAAAAGGTGTTGTTTTTTTTTTTTGCTACCCACCCGAGATGAGATTTTGACACTACGACGTGATAAGAGGAGTTGTTGATGAGCCGCGGTCGCCCTTTAGTGTAAAACCAACTGGAAAACCCATTTTCCCCTTCCAAAAGGGTTAAAGATATTTTAAATAAAATGTCTTACAAAAAATTGTTGGCCTAATAATTGGTATTGCTTTGAACACCCTTTTCTATGTGTTCGGGAGTAACACCGCCCTACCCTCGCTACGCCACTGCTGAATGAGAGGACTTCTCTCGCACGATCATTCCACCGAATCGAGACGACACTCTACCTACCACATCGACCGATAGCGACAACGATCACAGGCGATCGTTATCGGTGACGTCACAGCAGGGATCATCTGGTTGCTAGATAGTAGATGATCTGCTGTGCAATAGTCGTGTCGGCTCTGACTCTCGAGAAGGATGGATGGGAGCAGAGCCACAATAGAACGGAATTGTCTGTGTTAATTGTTTGTGTTGAGTGTTAGTAATGTAGCAAATGTACAAATGTAAATACTGTAAATAAAATGTGTGTTGCGGACGAAATATGTGTGCTGCGTGATAGTTGTACGAATGTGTGATGTGTGTGGTGTAGATGGAATGGAGCTCCAAAATAAACTTCGAATCAATAAAATACAGTCCACTTATGGAGACGCTCAGTATTTTCCACCTCACAGTTGGCAGTAACTAATTACCCCTAAATCGGTGTTGGTTAGGGTCCGGTAACCCAACACTATGAAAAGTAGAGGAAGTCGACCTTCCGAGGATATTGCTCCCTAAACCATCACGGATGTGTGATTTTGAAATCGAGAAAAAGCTCGGACTGATGAGGGGATTTCCTGGATTGATGATGCTGCTATCATTCTGAGGATTTAGACTTTGTTATAACAAGAAATGTTTCTCAAAACGTTGTGTTCGTTGTGTGAGCTTCCGTTAGCACGTGTATGTTGCATTTTTCGAATGCTCTGAATCTCATTTCTTCTTTTGAGTATATTTCTGATGGTTTTTGGGATACGTTAAGATCTTTGGCCATTGTGTTCGCGGATCGGCAATGATTTCGACGAATTCGTTCACGTACCGTTTTTACCAGCTTTATAGTTGAAACATTGCGAGGACGGTCAGGTTTTTTCATTTCGATTGTGCCTGACTTCTTCCATATCCGGAATATACGATCGATTGAAGATCAGATTCCACATTTTCTTGTAGCCGCCAATATCTGACATGGTCTATTTCCTTGCAAATGCAACCGTTCATTTTTCCTCCATGCACTTTTAATTGATGTCAAACTTTTACAGCATGAGCAAACATTGTATTCAAATATATGTTTCAAAAATCTGGCGCTAGATGGCATTGATTTGTGTAGAGAGACTTCTACACTGAAATGAAAAACTGCTCCAGTTATTTGGCCCAAACCTGTGCATGTGGTATATGATTAGGGTTATTATTAGGGTTGGTCAACTGCACCACTACTATAATTGTTGAGGGAAAGTTCGCCTTCTCAATAGAATTAGTTGTTAACATTGACAGACATGGAAGTACGAGAAATTTAAGTTGGCGGAATTGGCCTTTTTGCTCGCACTCTGTCGATTTTCAATGTCTTCAAACTTCAAAAGTATAAAGCAGGCAAAAAACAAGCTGAATACGATTTATTAGAGCAGCAGATACATTATTTGAAAAAGATGAACGTATTAAGTGTTCATGATCTATCAAAAAGATGATACGCATGAGAAGTATATGTTATGCAGTCATACAAAATAATCATTAACGTAAATAAATTCCAATAAAAAAGTTATTTGAATATACAAGTTGCATCTTTAACTCACGAATGAGGAAAGAGTACTAGTTTGAAATATAGGCAGTATAGGTACAGTACAGCAATCGAGAACCTGCGTAGAATTTATGTTATTTCTCTGTTCAATTTCACACAAAAAACACGCAGAAAAGAAAACATGAACTTTTCAAATTCAAAACTGTTAAAATGTTTTTACCCGCACTGTAGACTTCATATGAAAATCACTATGTTGGTTGTTGTGGGTTACATAAAGATATCTCACAAAAATTAAATAATTGATTCGGCTTACCTTCTACGTTTTTCAATCCAATCAATGGCGCATGAAAAAAGGGAAGGTAAAACGGGAAGTTACATTGCTAAGGCTGGTTTAAGGCTCCATTTAAAACCGCCGCTTCGCCTTCCAAATGAATATTTGTCTGGCTCATCTTCATACTACACTCTCTTCTTTTTTGGCTCTTCCTCCCCCACACTGAACAAACAGACCCGAATGAATTTAGATAAAAAAAACGAATGAATATGAATTAAAAGAAAATTATTGTAGTTGCTTAGTACTATATTATAATGAAATGTACACAATAACAAATGAAAATGAATATCGCACGCATAGAAACGTTGGAATCGGGATTCGAACCATAAAGCTCCACTGAGCGAACAAATCGAGAGGAATTCATTCGAATATTGTATGGAAATTTGCCACAAGATATTTTTGCAAATTTCATACGATTCACTCATGGAAAGAAGTTCATAGGACGATCGTATGAAAATTTTCCTCACAGAAAAAAAAGATGCAACCGTGATTCGAACCATGAACTTCGTGATCCACAGGCGAGCCACAATCCCACGGGACTACACACGCTTGATAAGTAATGTCGATTGAAAGTGTATGAGGCATGTTATTCTCGACTAATGCAACAGTTATCATTTCATACGATATCCTATGGAATGAGTCTTGGACATTTGCTTTGTGGTTCATAGTTCCGATCGTATGAAAATCGTACGGATAATTTCCTGAGTGTAGATTTTTTTTTCCACACCGAGTTTCCTTTTTTTTTCTAAGGAAAATTTTCATACGATCGTCCTCTGAAATTCTTTCCATTAGAGAATCGTATGAAATTTACAATAATATCTTCTGGCAAATTTCCAAACGATATTCCTATGAATTCTTCTCCATTTGTTCAGCAATACATCTGGTAAAATATAAAAGATGTAAAAAAACGCCGCATTTATTGCGCTTTTTCGGTTGTATGCGCGTATGAAATTAAGTTATTGACATTAGAAAAAAACTTAAGCTTTGTTTAAAATGATGTATTTTTAACATTAATATATTAAGTGGTGTTACTTATTCTTTGCCTTCATCTTCTTGAACAAATTTCTGAAGAGCATCGTCATTTTTCATTGGTGATGGCCTAAAAACCTAGACAATGTCGCGAACCTTCTTAACGGTAGATATTGAGGTTTCATTGCAACATCGCTACCAGTTCCAAGGCCAAGTAGAAACAAATAATTTATAGAGTGACTGACTCTTGTGCTGCCACAAGTTATTGGTTTTTGATTTTCATTATTTTAATTTTTTGCAACAATTCTTTTTCATTAGCTTGTAATATAAATGATCATCGGTTGTGGCCAAAGTTACATGAACTAAACATAACCATCCGTTCTCAAAAGGACCTTAGGTTGTTTTAGTTTATCGACCTACAAATAAACCATTGATAATTCTTGACGTTTCGAGATAGCTGTTGCGTAAGTATCCTGCGTGCTGAATTATGAAACAGCAAATAAGATAGCTGACCACGAAGTTTTCAATATTGAATATTATATCTACAGTATGCAAAAAAAAGTTTATCCACCCCTACCGAAAAATCGCAATTTTCCTGTTTTGCGTTTGAAAAGTGAGCTGTTTGTATGAATGTCGTTATAGGGTAGGGATCGGCTTAATCAGGGGTGACTGTTTTAATCAGTTGCTAGGCAATAGGTCTAAAACTCCCACATTTTCCAAATTATTTCACTTTTAATGATACGATGATAAGCTCTATCTATCGGGCTAAAGATTTGATGCATAAATCAACATTGATTTCCAATTAATTAGTATCATTTGGAAGATTTAAAATACATCATCTAGAAAACCATCGGTTTCCTATCTGTTGAAGAAGTTCGCTTAAGTTTTGCCTTTGCGCATTTTGCGTTTGATCACGTGTACCCGGAGGGCATGTCTTTATCAGCTCTCTCTTACATTTAGCCTCGTTGCCAGAATGTGATGTTGATAATTGAGTTTGAATTTATTGCATATTTAGATGATCTGAAATCACTATTTGTTTCATGTTTCTTCCAGTCATTTGAGGTTGATTTATGCATATGATTATATTGTCCATCATCTTGCACTATCATATGCAATTAAAAATATGTTTCGGAGCTTTCCAATAGTACTCAACGATAAATAATGCTTCGCTGTTGAGCGGCAGCTATGGCAGCACTGTTGCTTTTGAGAGAGCCCATGTTTCCTCCCTTCTTTGTTCACCATGGATATAGCGCACCGGTAATAACGTGTTTGCCGTCTCCCGCATTTGTTTGTTTTTAAACGAAGCATCCCGTTTGTCGTCACAGTCGCTTTGGATAACATTTGCGGGAGAGTAAAATTGAAATAAGAAATACACATTGCCAATCTAAAGATCCATGACAAACTAAAAGTTTGGTCGTGTAGGTCTGTCTCATAACCTGCTATTAGACGAGTTTGTGATCGTAGCAATCGACATGTTTTGGTTGATTGTTTTCGAG
>JAHHFK020005817.1:0-48001 GCA_024533555.2 Aedes koreicus | reverse complement strand
GCAGTAAGCCGTGCTTCGAAACTGACGTGTTTTGTTTTTGCTGCGTCGTTTTCGCGAACAAAATCAAACAATAATTCGTAATTTAACTAAAACTAACAGTGAAATCATAAAATTTCCTCGTGCATTGTGTAAACCGTAGTGAATACAATCGATTCCTTCTCGAAATGTGTGATTGTCGGTAGTATTTCCTCGTTTTTGTGCTTCTCCCCCGCACCCGGAAGAAAAGTTACATCAGCTTAGTTTTGGTTGTTAGTGGTAATATTTTGACACTCAGGCATAATTTATTAGTTAATAGTGTTTTTCACTTTGTCGCGAATGAATCGATGATTATTAGCAGTTTTAAAGCTCGATATAGCGTCCCCTCATAGTGGGGATTTGCATTATTAGCAGAGTGTTGAGTGAAAAAAAAGAAGACTAGTGCAATGTAGAGAACGGCCATTTGCTGGTCAGAAGCATCAAACGAAAACAACGCGCATGGGCGGGTGAAAAGCTTGCACATAATTTTAGGTGCATTCACCACGGGGTGTACAGAGTTGTGTTATTCAGGTTGCATATCTAGCGGGCGGTTTAGTAACGTTAATTTTTGCGCATATTTAATCGCGAGTGCATGAAATTAATCACGAATCAACGTCGAATTTTTTTATTTTTACGAATCAATAAGATTTTTACGAATGAATAAGTGTGATTGAGGAGGCGGATATGGGTGAGATCTATCTGATTATAACAATATAAAAATAATCTTATTTTCAAATAATACTAAATCGTGCCTGGTTTGGAAATTTAAAATTTCCAAATGTCCCCCCCTGCCCCTCTCCCCCCCTCCATTCATCTCTTCCTCCCCGTTGCCCCCCACACCCTCTTCTCTATCTTTTTCCGTCTTTTTAACAAAATAAAAAAAAAGCTGCTATATCCTTCTTACATTTCTGAAAAAACCTCCGCGCCCAAAGTTGATTCCTCCACCCCAATCCCACACTTTTAAATTCTAAATTTCCCAATTCACTTCTTCCATAAATTCTTTCTTTCTCAGAGTTATACACTGAAAGTTAATTTTAGTTTATATTACGAAATCGAAGGTAGAACTAACAAATCTGTTCGTTGTTTTCAGCAACGAAACTGATTTGTTCTTTTTATGAAGATACATTCGTAATTAATGGCACACGCGCAACTGTCAAAAGCACGAAGCATTTGTTGACACAGAAACAACATTCGTGCATTGTACGAAAACAATACAAAGAGCTACGAATATTTTGTTACCAATTTAAAAGAAACGTCTCTCTGATGGTTGCCTGAATGACTGAGAGATCTACTTTATCGACTCGAAATGTAATTGACAAAAAAGCGCAACCACGTGGAGTTGTCCAGCGTCTTTTTTTAATGTTTCTGACATGGGATTCGATCCTGTAATTTTGGAAAGAGCTGATACTGCATCCTCGGTTGATCTCACTATGCCATGGCGACTCGTGAGGTGATAATTGAATAATGAGTATGAAGTTATAACTCTCGACACCGCTTCAATTTGTATTTTGGGATAAATAAATTATTCCCGCCCATCCCAGCAGCAACATCAGCGAAGCAGCGATTGGCTGGTCTTCACGAAATCTATTTCGTGCATTATACAAAAAGGTGTAATGATAGCATTTCACAAGATAAAAAGCAATATGAATGTTTCATACAATACACGAGACATTTGTTCTATGTACAAAATCCATGATTACGAAGCGAGTGAAAGCTAATTTACGAAAATAAATTTTCAGTGTCTTTCTTCTATATAAACAGAAGCAGATCATTTCCCATCAACATGAGAGAAGCTCTAGGAGTGGACAGTAATTTATTGCTAGAACTAAGAGAAATTGAAGAAAAAGCATTGATAGTTCCGTTTAGAGTAACGGCAGGTTATGAAAATTGAAAGATACAAGTTGAAAACGAGCGGAAGGCATATGAAGGTGGTATAGAATCGGGCGCATGATCTTTTACCAAGCTACCCAAGATGTCGGGGTAGGCAAGGGGGGAGGATACCCCCTTGACTGGTGTCCTGGGTAAAGTGTACACTTACTTGAGTGTGTGGCAACCATAATAATACGACGATTCGATACGAAGATTCGAAAAAAACAGCGAATTGCATCGCACCCTTGACATCTGAATAGAAAAAAAACGACGCGTTTTTCATTCATGATATGGATGTTTCGGGGTTTCGTTCAAACAACGGATGTCTTATCAATTTTCCGCAGCTAGTGGAAGTTTAAACGGAATCCCTGCAAGTTCTAAGGACTTGTCAGAACCTCAGAGAATGTAATAATTTTGCAAGATTTCTACGGTTCTACGAAAAGTTTCACTCAAAAGATTTCCTCTACTCAAAAGAGTTCCTTGAATTTTCTGCAAATCGTAGAACCTCTGCAAAGAAAAAGTTACCTAAAAAACTTCCAGGAAGCTATTACAACTTCAAAGAAATCCAAAAATTATCATGGTATTCGTGACAAAGTTACTTGAAATTCCATGATGTTAGCACCTTTCTGAAGATACTACGAAAATATTACAAACCACTTGGAGTTTAAACAGCGTTTACAAAAAGTACCTGCATATTTTTTAAAAGATCTCCGCATTTCTTTCAATTGGAATTGGAATGATTTACGTAGGAACACAGCATTCAAAAGTCTTCCCAGGTAAGCAATAAGCAGTTCCAAAGCGTCTTTACGGCTGCTGTACTGCAATGCTATGATAATGCTTCATTAATGCTATTTTGCATTCGAAATGCCTATTACAGGTTACAAGCATTTAAATAGTATTTGAAATCCAACTTTACAACAGATAGCATTCAAGATGCTGTTATAATGCTAATATAATGCTTGCAGCATCTAAAATGCAGATTTATGGTTGATTTACTGCATATGCTAATGCTTATTGGTTACCTGGGTTAAAAGTACTTAGGATTCTTAAAACTTGATGAGATTCCATCAAATCACTGAACCCAAAACAACATCGAAAACTCTACGGATTTCCCGAAAGTTTCACAGTCATCTTAAAAATTCTATGGACTTTTAAATTTCCACAAATTTATTGAGGATTTGATGAACAAAAACACTATTGTTTGCAAAAATCTTTAGCACTCAAAAATGTCCTGTACAACGATATGGAATGCCCACAAAATATTATGTCTTGAAAACGAAAGGAGAGCTTAATAGGCACATTGAACTTCTGAAATGTAACAATTAAGAAGTTTACGGAAACTTGCAAAAGAAAATGTGATGTTTCCAAAAATTGCTTTTTGAAATTTCTACTAATGTTGTGACTGTCGACAATGTTGTGACTCTCGAAGAACTTGCAAATTTCTGAATAGCTTCAATTACGTTTCTTTTCCGGAAAATAATTAATTCATTGTCCGAACATTGTGAAAAAGAAATCGCTAACTCGAAAAAATAAAACCCAAACCCAAAAAAACCTTTTATTTATGGGATATTATAAATAAAAGGTATTTTGGGTTTGGGTTTTACATCTGAATCCTATCAATAACTCTGAGAACGTTTTTTTTTCTCTTATGCAGCAAATATCTTATAAGGGGCTTCAAAGGGTGAGTTGACAACTTCAAAGGAGGGTGCGACCGACCTCTGATCCTCACAAGTTCCTACCTCACGCCTCCATGAGTCATATGATCACCTAAGACTGCCCGATGAAACATGGAGAGGCTGGTTGGAGTAGCCTCGGTATTCTCGAGTTATGCATAAATTCGTGTTTCCTTTGTATGAGAGACCCTTTCAGTGAGTGGAGGAGTCTCAAATCACAATAGAAATATTTCTTGCCTTCGAAAGCCTCCACATGTCAAATTTGGTTTCATTAACTTGATAAGTTCTCGAGTTATTCAGAAATTTGTGTTGCATTAGTATGGAAACCCACCCAGTCTCAAACTTCCATAGAAACATTTCTCTCCTCCAAAAACCTCCACTTGCCAAATTCGGTTCCATATGCTTGATTATTTCTCGAGTTATGCACAAATTTGTGTTTCTTTAGTATGAGAGCCCCCCTCTAACAGAAGGCGGAGGGGTCTCGAGTTACCTTAGAAACATTTCTTGCCTTCAAAAACCTCTACATGTCAAATTTGGTTCCATTTACTTGATTAGTTCTAGAGTTCTGCAGAAACTTGTGTTTCATTTGTATGGGAGATCGCCCCCCTCCCCCTCCAGAGAGAGAGAGAGAGAGAGAGAGAGAGGAGGAGGTCTCAAACCACTGTAGAAACATTTATTTCCTTTAAAATCCCCGCAAGCCAAATAGGGTTCCATTTGCTTTATTAGATCTAGAGTTATGAAGAAATTTCAGTTTCATTTGTATGACAGCACCCCTTCTTGGTGAGGGGAGGGGTGTCAAACCACCATAGAAACATTTTTCGCCTCCAGAAAACCCCACATGCCAAATTTGGTTCCATTTGCTTGATTAGTTGTTGAGATATGCAGAAACTTCTGTTTCATTTGTATGGGAGCCTCCCTTTCTAGAGAGGGGAAGGGTCTCAAACTACCATAGAAACATTTCTTGCCCCAAAAAACTTTCACATGCTAGATTTGGGTTCCTTTGCTTGATCAGTTCTCGAGTTATACAGAAATATGTGTTTCATTTGTATGGGAACCCCCCTTTTCAGAAGAGGGAGGGGTCTCTTACTGTATTAAGAACCTTCCCCGGCCCCAAAAAAAAAACCCTGCATACAAATTTTCACGCCGATCGGCTCAGCAGTCTCCGAGTTCAATCGTGACAAAGGAAACCACAACTCATTTTTATTTATATAGATTCAATCATTTGCCTCCAAATATATTTATCATGCTTCTAGTTTTGAAGTATCGTTTGTATAATGTATGCGTAATGAAAAATTAAATGAAATAAATAAATTTAAATTAAAAATATCTTTGGGCTTTAAGATGATCTAAGAATTAAAGCGATATCTATACCTTATATTTTGAAAATTGATGCTAATATTGCATAATATATTGAACTAACTAGTGATTATAACAATTCCGCCAAAAAGTTATAACTCCAAAAAGAAACCAAAACACAGCGCACCGCTCGACACATCATTACAACTCAACCTTTATTCCGGCGGCAAACCGAAACAATGATCATCGTCGTCGTGGTTTACCGTGCTGTGGGTTGACCTTTCGTGAACGAGGGATCACCATGGTAACGACAGCAACGTCCTCGACTATACCGGTGGTGTTGGATGTTGGCAGCACGAGTGTCGGATGCACCATGCCATTGTGTTCACCGGGGTGCGGTGTGGGAAGGCTTTCTGGGGTATCTTCGAGATCAGCGAAACGCGGATCATTGGTTCAATGCCGGGGCTCGATGAGGAACTCTTCGTGACTAACGAACGGTGGATGTAATCGAGGAAGATGCAAAAGAAAAAAACACAAATCGAGGAACTTTGCTTACGTAAGAAATGGCATGCTGTGAAGTGGCTAATACAAAGTATCATAAGGGAAGTGAGTGAAATTAGAATTCGTGCCAAATGCAACACATTAGCACTTGCCAAAAATGGAAAGCTAAGCGCGCATCGATTACGCAACCAAGTTAGTCAAATTCAAACCATCGTTGTCTTATTCCGCATAATGACGTTCACATCATCCGAACAACCCGTTTCTTTTCAGGTGCGCCTGCTGCGGCCATCAATTTTCGGTTTCCCACATGTGTAAACCTTTGCATATTGTTTGTGTGCATGCATGGTGCAGCTCCGCCGATAGGGAAAGAGAGCGTTATCTCATCTCGTCTGGGCTTTCGGCTCCGCTCCTTCTTTTTCCTTTCGCCCACAAGCACAGCTGCGCGCGATGATGACGATGATGAGCGTTATGACTAGCACCTTAACACACTATTTGGCACGCAAGATTCCTAACCCCCCTATAAAGGTTCCCTTCTTCCCCGCCGAGACATTAACGATGTGATAAAGATCTCTACCGTGACTTCCTTTAATGGCCGCAGCGCGATGCGCTCCATCAGTTCATCAAGCCTGGCGATTATGCCACGGATCGTTACCAGCTAATGATGTCGCCTCCGATGTTTTTTCTTTTCTTCGACCTGTGGCTTAATAAACTATCAAAGCCAGCCAGCTACTCAAATTTCCGAATATCACCGACGACAATGATGAAGAAGAGCACCCCATCACATTTGGACATGATTAGAAAGTTGTCGTCGGGTGGTAGTTTTATTGGAAGGTTTTTCTTTGACCAATGCGAAATGAAAAGCAAAATCGATTAATTAAGATTGAAGATTCGCCAACGAAACAACTTTCGCTTTGTTGAAAAGGAAAAATAATAATAACAAGTTATAATCGTGTGGTGTCATCGTTTTTGCCCACTTTTGGATCGAAACGTGGAGGTGTATATTTGCAAAGCTTCGACCAGTTGCTCATTTCTTTTTCCGCCTATTAGCATATTGTGGCTCTTTTGAATGTATCGACCTTTTACCGGAATATGCGGAGCGAGAAAATGTGAAGGCTTTTAAGATGGGTTTCGGAGTTTCGAAGATTCATGTCAGAGGTGAAAACAAAGTTATGTAAATGTCAATAATGGGTGACACAGAGTTGCATAAATAAATATTTTTGGCAGGGTGAATCGAACCAAAGGAGGCGTCGTCATTCCCCTCACAGTCGCAGCCCATCTGCCAATGATGGGAATTGATAAATCGAACCACTAATTGTTGTGTGCCATTGTTATCGATCCAATCAATCGTTAACCTGCACCGACAGTCGAAATGTGTAAGGTCGTATCGCACTTGCAGTCTTCTTTCGGATCGAACACAGTTTTCCCATCAAGCGAAGCAAACTCTAGCGAAGCGAAAGGAACTGGCCAGGAGATCACACTGTCGGTTTTAATGACCCCCGGGGTCAGCACCGGTGTTTGTCTTAATTGACTCTCTTCTTTACGGATATGCTCGGTTCCAAACAAGGACTGTTTGGCATGACTACCGTCAATTACCATGAATCATGTGTCTTCTCGATTTCATCCTAGACTTTTTGGGAGTCAAAATAATGACCCTATCCTTGACCGTCGGTCTCCCAATCTAATCGGCATCGTTTGAATTCGCCATCATTGCTCCCCGGTTGTTCATAACTTATAATTTTGTAACTGCGGGAGACACACATGGCATCACATTGCATCCACATTCACAATTCTTGTTAATACCAAAACGGCAATCAATTATACCGTTCGAGTCGCTCGATGAGTGCAATTACGATGCTACTTATGCATGGGAAATCGGGACCTGGACCGGGACCGGGACCGAGGTGGTACAGTGTATTTACATAAACGCATCCGCAGTCTATAATCAGTGTCATCAATTCCCATTCCATCATTCGCCTATAGGTTCGCATTTATTTTACGCCTCGATGGCACAATGAAGCAGGTCAATAGCGCGTTTGGCTTACGCTTTGACTACTTTGATGCTGCCGGGGGGATCGACGATGATGGACGAGAAAATGACAATGTGCACATGAACACACGAAGGCAGCAATCAAAATCATCAGCGTTGGCATGGTGGATGTTGCGATGGATACAATTCGTTCTGGGTATGATTGTTTTGTTTGGACACAGCGACATAAGTGAATGGGGGGCATGCTCATGACCGTCATTAGTGAGGTCTACACACAACTTGTTTCGAAGTAAATAATCCTCACTGAAAACATGATTTAACTTTATCTGACGTTTATATTCTCCTTATGATCTGAAGCTGAACATAGTTTACAAAACATTTCCTGATCAATATTGGATGGCAAATTATAAGTAGGTCCTCCAAAGTGTATCGTTTGCTGACTGCATTTCATCCACAAGTATCTGGGGTTTCTAATTCTATTCGCAGATCAGAGTCGATCATAGTAGACTGACCGGTATTTGGCATCATTTTAAAAATGCCTGAAGGGCAGATTTACGATTCTGGAAGTTCATCTTCTATCTTCTTTCTAAGCATCTAAAGATTATTGCTTTTACAATTAGTTTATTGATTGCTCTCAACTTAGTGTTTGCACTTCCACAGTTATTAATTGAAAGCTTTCGATGCCATGTGGCTACTCTATGCCCAGGAAAGTCAAGAAAATATCCAACACGAAAGATTCCCTCGACCGGACGGTGAATTGGATAATACTGTATCTTTACCGACTAGGCTATTTTAGTCTCCCTTGGACATTTATTGATTGAAAATTGAATCTTATTTCAAATGTCACGTAATTAAGAACTGCATCGTTAATTATGAGTACACCTTTGAGGTTCTGTATGAAAAAGACTGTGACTTATTTTGACAGCTGTTTAGTGTCAATGTGTTGCTTGCCTTGTAAACAAACGAAAACTTTCATTAAAAGTTAAAGTTTTACTTCAAGCGGAACAATATGAGGTCTTACGGAAGAAAAGCTAAAATCGATTGTGACCAAGTACTGCACTGAAAGGGATTGTCGCTAAGAAAATTAGCAAAAGAAGAAGGTGTTAGTGTCTGTGCGGTCCAAAATGCGATCAACCGGTTTGTTATGCATAGCACATTGAAGGACTTACCCGGCGGTGGTAAAAAAACAGGTGCGCCAAACCCAAATTTGGACAAACAAATTTGCTAAGTTTTTGAAGGAGGTATCCATCAGAGATTGCGCAAAAATGTGGAACGACGATTGGAATGGTTCAACGCGCAAAGGAGCGAAATTCCCTAAAGACGTACTGGAAACAAAAATGTCCGAAACGCTGCCAAATTCAGGCGGATTCCGTGAACACTTGGGCTCGGAAGCTGTACGACGACGTTTTGGGCAAAAATGACATGTGCATTATCATGGATGACGAGACGGGGGCACAGTTTTACACCGTAAAGCATGGAACGGATGTCCCAAATTCGTAGAAATCGATTTTTTGCGAAAAAAAATGGAAAAAAAGGTTTTGGTTTGGCAAGCAATTTGCCAGTGCGGTATGAAATCGACACCTTTTTTCACTACCGCAAATATGAACGTCGAAATGTACCGGAAGGAATGCCTGCAGAAACAAATTTTGCCACTAATCCGACAAATTTTGCCACAGGTTCGACACTGTTTTGGCCTGATTTAGCATTCTGCCACTATGCGCGTGCCACCTTGGACTGGTATGAAGAGAACAATGTCCAATTTGTGGAAAAGGCAGAGTAATCCTCCAAATTGTCCGCAAATAAGGCCCATTGAGAAATTTTGGGCTTTGATGAAAGGAAAGCTGCGGAAGAAGGCTAGAGGAGCAGATGACATCATCAAATTAAAAAAAGACTGGGTAAACTAAGCAAAACCATCGACGGAACGGTTGTGCTAAATCTCACGAGGAACATCAAGAAAAAGGTGTGATCTACGAAAAATTAAATGAATATTGATGTATGGGCTTTTTTGATGGTCAATAAACAATGTAAATGAATTTGAGTTGCAAAACAAATAAAACATATTTAAATACAACTATTTTTAGGTGTACTCATAATTAACGATACAGTCCTTAGATCAACCAAGCCCACCTCTATAGTTATACTGAGCTGCGTTTTCTCAAACATCGAAACGAAACAACGTTTTTCAGTGAATTTCAGGAAGTCGGGGAAGAAGTCTGAAGTTTTCAAAATAAGATGTAAGTTTCCATGATTTTTCTATTTAGGCTTTGGAATTTTTGACTAAAAAAAGAGAAGATCCCTGAAAAGAAATTTCAACTTCTGCACTTGTTCCAAAATAAAAAGTTCAACATATGTTTAAGATTTGTGAAGGTATCCCTCAAATTAGTTCGCCAGCAGTTTGGCCGTAATAAAGACTGGACTCGGAAAAAATGAGACACACAAAAATGATCATCGAAAACTCATTTTAAATCGGATACTTCTCAAATTTTCAGGGATTAAATAACTATATATTAGCTATGTTTTGGCATAATTTAGTTATTGAATTTCCTCCCCTAAGCTGAATGCTCGTACATTTCTCTTAACACTGCTCATGAGATCTTGGGCGAGGCTTTGTCCATCTTCCTTACACAATTTCTCCCAGTTTTTCTTCAAAGCTTCATCGGTTTTGAATGTTTTTCCGCTTTTCTTCAATTTCTTCTTCATTATCGCCCAAAACTTTTCGATCGGACGAAGTTCTGGTGTATTTGGCGGGTTCGCCTTCTTCGGGACCACATTAACGCCCTTCGCTTCGTACCAATCCATTACAGGCTTGGCGTAATGGCACGAAGCGAGATCCGGCCAGAACAGCGTGGGAACACGGTGAGAGCGGAGGAAAGACAGCAAGGGGTTTTGCAAGCATTCCTCTCGATAAATCTACCCGTTTATGGTTTGCTGTACCGTCCGCACTCGCAGATCGCCTGCCACAACAGGTACTTCTTCGCGAATTTGTCCATCTTTCTCTTCCGGAACTTTTCCGGAACCTCCATGCGGGACGTACCGACAAAAAACTCGAGGCCGGTGATTTGTTTGGTGTCCGCCTTGATATATGTCTCGTCGTCCATGACAAGACAGCCTGGCTTGACCAGCCACTCACGGTACAGCTTCCGCGCACGCAATTTGGCTACCGTGTTTTGCTTGTCAGTCCGGTTTGGCGCCTTCCTGACCTTAAAAACACGTAGCCCAACCCGCTTCATGGTCTGCTGGACGAACCACTTCGACGAATTGACCTTTTTGGCCACGTCTCGGGTGGAAAGGTTTGGGTTATTCTTAAAGTACTGCCTTATCTTCCGCGCCTTCTCTGGGACACGGTGGAATGGTGGATTCCAAGCCTTTTGCCGATCCATCTGTGCGACTGACCAGGATTATCGATCACCGCGCCCAAGATTTGCTGGCGTAGCTCTTCTTGTTTCGAATGCATCTTGAACACTGCTTTACAGATCGCAATACAATTAAACAATACAGATCGCAATACATAAACATAACACTGTATACTAGTATTACTCAAAATTTCATTAATTTTTACCCACGCGATAAAAAGTTGCACTCAAAACAAAGTGTCGCATTTTTTCCGAGTCCAATCTTTACTTTAGCTACTCTAAAATATTGAGCGCATAGTAGGAATCCATTAAGTTGTTTAATGATGAACAATAGAAAACTTTTCTTACATTCTTGTAATTCAAAATTGAAGTCTTTCCAAATGAAGTTTTTTTTAAACTTGATAGAAGTTTCATTTGCTGCTCTAAAGTTTGCTTAATTTCTACTAAATTTAAGCAGATGAAGCAATGGCAGAGTTGGTCAAATTAAAAGAGATCGACAAACGACTGCGATACTAACTGTAAGCCATTTAGATAGTACAATACAATGTTCTTTGAACTAACCCTTTTAGGCCTAATTTATACAAGCAATTTGGTGAATTCTGATTGATTTGTTGCTCAATAACATAGAAATGATTAAAACAAGTTGGAAATATTTTTTCCAGATGTTCTGGGTCATCCAAACTGCCCAGGTGTTCAGAACTTAAGAGCTATAGTTGTAACAGTAGCTTTATTCGCTATACAATGTTATGATATGTGTTCAAACATATTCAATGAATGTCCTGGAAGACCAACTGACATTATGAGATAATCAGGGGATATTCTATGCCAAACAAGTTAACTCAACTTTGTATTGCCCAAAAAGCTATTGTTACAACTCCCTGGTAACACATGTTCATGATTTTATGTTGAGTAAGCTTCTATATAACCAAATCTAGTCAAATAAAAGTATATTCAACCGTTATAAAACTTGTGTGTTGCTTGGGTTGTAGACCTTAAGTTTTGAAGGACAGTGTGAATGACTTTAAACTAACAAGGTTATCCTTCATGTTTGTGGACGTTTCAGAATATTCATTGAATATATTTGAATATTTATCGTAGCTTTGTATAGCCCTAAAGGCTACGGTTACTACCGTAAATCGTAAGTTCTGAACTCAAGGTCAGTTTTTATGAACCTGAACATCCCGAGATAATCTGATAATGACTGGTGAGCTTACAGAAGCTTCACTGAATGTGTTTGAATGCATTTCGTCACCTTTCACAGATTATAAAGCTTACTTTACGACTATAGATCCAGAATTCTGAACTCAAGGGCAGTTTTGATAGCCTAGAACAACCCAAGATATCTCATTATATCGGTTGACCTTCCAAAAGACTCACTCAATTTTGTCAAATACATATTATTTCTATGTTTTTTCCAAAAAGCTGTAGATTTTAAGTTACAATTCAAAACTTAAAATCTATAGCTGTAGATTTTAAGTTTTGAATTCCAGGAAAGTTTGGAACCTAGAACATCCGAAGATAATCTCATAATGTTTGTTGTTCTTCCAAAATCTTGAATGAATATGTTTCAATACACATCGTAGCTTTGCATAGCCCAGAAAGCTTTTGTCAAAACTGTAGGTCCTATGTTCTGATCTCAAGCGTAGTTTGGAGGACCTAGAACATGTCATATTGCTTTATAATGTTTTTTGACTTTATGAATGTTAATTGAATATGTTTGAATATTTACTGTAACTTTGTATTGCATAACATTTACTGTTACAACTGTAAATCTTAAGTTCTGAACGTCAAGAAGTTGGGATAACCTAGACCATCTTAAGATTATCGTTCGATAATATTCACTGAATATACTTGAATACGTAGATTTATACTTGAATACGTAGATTTTAAGTTCTGAACTTCACCACGGTTTGGATTACCTAGAGGATCTCAAAGTTATAAAATAATGACTATTTACCTTCCAAAAGATTCATTGAATATGTTTGAATACATATGGTCACCATATATAGCTCAAAAAACTACTGTTACAACTGTAGATCTTATGTTTTGAACTTAAGTACAGTTTGGAGTACCTAGAATATCCCAAGATTGTCGCATTATGTATGTTGGCCTTCCACACTATTCAATCAATATTGTTAAATACATATTGTCCCCTTGCACACTCCAAACACCTACTGTTACAACTGAAGATCTTATGTTCTGAATTCAAGGACAGTTTGGATGACCTAGATCATCCCCGTTTATCTTATGATGTTATTTTTAGCTCGAAAATATTCACTGAATATGGTTAATACGTAGTGTAACTTTGTATAGCCCAAAAAGCTATAGTTACTACTGTAGATCTTAAGTTCTGCACTCAAGAGCAGTTTAGATGACCAAGAACATCATAAAGTTATCAAATAATGACTGTTGACCTTCCAAAAGGTTCATTCAATATGTTTGAGTACATATCGTAACCTTATATAGCCCTAAAAGCTACTGTTACAACTGTAGATCTGAAGTTCTGAACTCAAGTACATATTGGATGGCCGAGAACCTACCAGAAAGATACAAAAATAGTTTACGTTTATCAACGAGAATTTAATACTACGTATGCATATGTATCATATTCTAAAACAACGCTTTACGCTTTTTCTTTCTGAACTGCTTCATATTCCGGATGTTCTAGGTCGTCAATTAGGCCTTAAACTCATGTGTTTTTTATATTTTCCAGATGGAAAAATTGATGGAAAACTAATTGGCTCAGGACAGTGTACACTTTTATTAGTGTACACTGTGATTCTATACAGCCATTATCCTTTTGTGATTTTGTTTTTTGTTTACGTTCGTCAGTTTGGCCCTAATGAAAAATCTTTGTCGAATTAACACGTATTGGAGGCTTCTTATAGGTCAATAACGACGCCCACCACTTCCTCGCAGCTCATCGTTTCTTGGACTTCCGTTGCTACTAAAAAATGCTCTGCTAGTAGGGAGTATGCATGGAATCGGGATGCATGCTGGACAGTAATGCGATCCTTCTACAAAGTAGAAAAGCGTAGTGGTATTACATTCTTCGACAGGAGGGTCCCCATATGACTGCCATCGCTGACAACGGATTGTCTTTTTCTCCCGTACGAAAAATACGAATTGCTTCTTTAAATTTAGCCATGTAAGAGGCTTTAATCAAAACAGTACTTATCTGAAACCAATTCAAGCTAACGGCTCTCCGCGTCCTCCCACATCAATTTTAGAGAATTGTGGGTTGAGTCTATTATGTCAGGTATAAAAGCACTTGTCCACATACAAAGCACGAGAAAAATATGAACCTAAAATTGACAGCACTAAAATGGTTCGTGCCTTTTTCCAGCACAGCACACTACGACCTCTCATAAAAACGTTGTCTTCGTCCCCGCCACAATTACCAAATTCGATCATTCAAGCATGGCTACACGTGGTAATTATTTGCTTTTCTCATTATAGGTTTGGAAATCATTATCAAAGTTCTATCAAATACAATTAAAATTAATCAAAATTATGCACAGTCTCATGCAATGAAAAGATTGACCGACACTTCATGAAGCGTGGAACTGTTCAATGCAATTGGTTATTTAGTTATTCCAAAACATAACCCAACGCCTACACACTCAGTTCATTCGCTGAGAATCCAACAGCCGCTCAATTCGGCATTTCAATTTACTGAGATTCTGTGAATAAATTACCGAGATTCGGCTAACAAATTAAAATTTTGCCGATACTCAGCTCACAAACAAACAAACATTACGCAGGGATATCAGCAAAAGTGACTGCAAAGTTGATCGGCTGTTGGCAATTTTGCCGAGGTAAATTGAGTGTGTACAGCTCTCCTCTCTGCACTTCCAACCAATCTCCAAATGACGGAAATTCAAATCTTAGCATGCTCAATATAACTCAAGACCTTCTGTCGACGTCAACAAAGAACTACCACTGAGTCAATGTCACATGCGCATCATGCAAAAGGGGGAACACACCTTAAACATGCCCCCGAGCAGCTCCATTACACGTCAATCAATCACCGCAATTTATTTTCGTTTCCTGTGGCTATCGGCCGATTTCAACCACTGACTGGGTGACGACTCTTTATCTCGCAAAAAGATGACGTGATGTTGGTTCAAAACCCGAGAACAGGCAGACGAGGAAGATCCACACCTGTGCACCTTACCGACGTAGCTTCGCTGAATCGCCGACTGACAAAATGGCGGAAATTGGTTTGCTTCATTCTCACGTAAGGTCAATCACACTGCCTAGGCTACATTCACATTTTTCTCCATCGATAAGGCTTATCCACCGTTCGAGGCCAAGTTCAAGCGCATTTTTTTTCGCAATCAATGTAATGTGTTTAATTGAAGGAGCGTGTTTGCACGTACTGCCACATTTCTTTGATTTCGTGTGTGTGTGTGTTTTTTTTTTCAATTTTCCCCGTCATTCATTGCCCACAATGTTTGTTTTCCTGAGCCAATGGCTGCTACTTTGTACGAAGCTACCGTTGTGATGATCAAATTTGCCGATTAATTGATTAATTGTATTTTGATGGTGTGAATCGGTGTGCTGATTTTTCGTCTTTAGCTGTCGCCGGTTCGGTGGCTCGTTACGCGATTCACCATTAATTTAGTGAGTAATTTCTTATAATGGGATCGAATTTGGCGTATTTCTCTGCTTTGATTAATTACAGTTGGCTCAATGCCAAAATGTGATTTATTCCGAATTTTCTCGCGAAATTATAGTCTACCATTCAATTTCAAAGAATCACTTCCAATGGATTCAAAGTAAGAGTTCGATCAATCATAGTAGGCGTGCGAATTGGTTACTTCCTGGTACAACAGAGTTGGCTTTCCGAAATGGCAAAATTGACGGTTGACATTTCAAACCACGAAATGAACAATCGTTAAGCTCGGAGCCAGGTTTCGTACGAAGAGAAAGACGGTTGCGAGCGTTTCGTAATCCTTTCCCACATGGAATCATCTTCATTGGGTCCTGAGTCTCGAGCTTTATTTGCGGTCTTCCATAAATTGTGAAAGGTGGTGTTGACGCTCGAAGCTGCTGGCTGCTGTTTAAAGCACACGGTATGTACAATGGCGATGGACGGAGCCATTCCCGATTGTGTTTTATGGTTACACATTTTTCAATATTTGCTTTTCTGGGAAGTCGCTATTTGTTCCGACCGGCAAGAGGATGAGTTGAAAAGCATCGCGGTAGGCTTATGGAATGCAACTAAGCACGCGATGAAGATGAAGACGTCGTCGCCTACTATGATCCGATGCTTTTATTAGGGGGAAGGAAGCGAATGAACCGAAAGCGGAAGATTAAATTTCAGGCTCGCTATGGATACGGAAATTTTAGTCACGAATCGTTATGTGAAACGAACGAAAAACACCAGCAGAGAGGAGCTCCTTGCTATTTGGGAGAAGATGTTACGCAATAAACGATGACTTATAACAATAAGTGGGTGCTTCTGGCCTTGCACGTCGGGAACGTGATGGCGGAAGCCAATTGGATCCGGACGAGAGTGTTGCTTCTGCCATTTCTGTTTTCGGCATGGGAACCGTCTGCGATGATGATAAATCCGATGTTTCGTGGAGGAAAAGGTCGTGGGCCAGAAATCAGATGAGCAGGGTAATTGGGAAGCTCGTAACGGGAAGCTTATTAAGTTGATTATTGATTGCTGAACCTAGGAAGGATGGCGTAGTCTGGATCTGGAAGCAGGGAAACTAGATTATGATGTCCCCAAATTAAAAAAAAATGGTATACGATTAATCAATTAATTCTTTATAAGAAAAACGTTATCTCATTAGCCGCAACCATACAAAACAAATTTTAATCAAAAACGAGTACTTTCAGTCGTTGGTGCTACGTAAAATTAGCACCTCATGATTTTTCAGTCATTTTCGTCCTAGAAAACTTTTGTTGTTTTGATGATGTTGATGTTGATTTTCACAGCAGTTAGGCCGCTGCTTCATGTCCAATCATGAATGTGAACGTTACCTGAATTGACGCGTCTCGTAAAAATATCTAAGAATAAGGGAACGTCCATTAATTATGTCACTTAAAGTGACTTTTTATAACCCCCCCCCCCCTCCCTTGCCAGATTTTTTGTATGGACCTTCAAAATTTTTGTATGGATTGTCACGTTTTCCCAAACCCCGCCTCTCCCCTTACTGTGTGACATAATTAATGGACCTTGCCTAACAGGCATCTACATATACAACAGCATTATTCATTCATTTTTTTACAAGTGACACTTGAGCACACTTTTTTTTATTAGTGGCATTGGTGTTAGTTAGTGCATTTAATTTATGAAAATAGTCATCTTTGATATCTTCCATCTGCTTCCAACCAATTGGTTTTTTTCTTTGTTTCTATTTCTTCAATAATTTCGCACTACTTCTTCTATATTTCTTTATCCACTTCGCTTCTCTTTCTTCCACTGCATTCTTCCATTTCAGCTTGTTTTATTTCCTCTCTTCCACTCTCTGTTTCCACTGCTAATTTGCAAATTATTTTCTTCTGGTTCTATTCTTCTTTTTCCCATTTATAGTATATATTCGTCTGTTTTTTCCTGCTCCGTTCTTTTGCTTTTCTTCTTTTGCTCCTTCTCTTTGGTATCTTCGTTTGGCTTTTTTTTCTACTTATTTTTGCGGATTTCTTCTTGCGTTTATTTATGCTTTTCTCTACTTCCTTTTTTCACATTACTTCTTTTCTTTTGTTTCACGTTTTCCGTTGTGCTTCCGCAATGTTTCCGAAATTTTCACAATCTTTTCTTCTGCTACCGTACCATCTTTTTTGCTTTTATCTCTTTTGTACATCTTTCTCCACCCATTTCATTTTACTTTAACATTTTTTTCTTCTTTTTCACTTTTGTCCGCTTTTCTTATACCGATTTACCTTTTACTCTTCTCTTCTTCCGCGTCCGTCTTCCGCTGTGCCACTTACTGTTTTTCGCATAGCTGCTTCTGCATTCTCTCCTTATCCTTCGTCAACTTCCTTTCTTGCCTTATTTGCAGCTTCAGCTGCACTCTATCTTCTTTCGCTACTCTTGTACTATTTTACCGATTATTTTGTCTTCATTTATGTTCTCTGCATCGCTTTTCTATTTATTTTATTCTGTTTCTCGTTGCTCCTAGTTCTGCGCTTCTCTTCTTTCCTATTTCTCATGTAGAGCATTTGACATAAATTTGTTTCTCGTAAGTATTCGAACAGCCCCTTCTCACAGCCATCATCGTTTTGGAGGGCCGCTGGCGGGTTTGTCGGCTCGATTTCATATTTCGTTCTATTTCCGTCATATTTTCTGCAGTGCACAATTATGCGGCGATCATCGACGCCTGTCCTCCAACACGCTCTTGTTGATGGTGCTGATTTCTTTATTAGATATCAGTTCGATCTACTCGTCCGTTCTCTCAAACCTTAAGAATTGTGTTCTTCTTCTTTTTTTAGCTTTTTCAAGCATATTTTTTCACAATTCGCTTATTGCTTGCTCTCAAAACTTAGTGTTCTAAATGCACTTCCTCAGTTATTAACTGAGAGCTTTTGATACCACGTACCATTTTTTCATTAGTATGATTGTGTGGCAAGTACAAATATACTTTATGCTCAGGGAGTCGAGAAATTTTCCTAAACAAAAAAATCCTAGACCAGACCGGGAATCGAACCCAGCCACCTCCAGCATGGTGTTGCATTGTATCTGCGCCTTTGCCGACTGAACTAAGCGAGATCTACGAGATTACTTGAATACAAAGTTATTTAGTATGAAAGGCTTAAAATGACTTGAGTAAAAGATTAGAACCCTTTGAATATAAGGAAAATTAGTCTTCAAATGTATGGAAAAACTTACAAATGAAATGGGCTCATAAAAAAAACTTACATATCAAGTGGGCTCATGTAAATCTCACCAAACATTACCAAACAAATTTGGTAACGACTCTGATAAATTTTAAATCACTTAAATATGAGGCAAGTCAATCCTGAAAAGTGTAGAATAAAGTGTGAGTCGATTTTGAACCATTTAATAATGAAGGTTAGGCCTGCCTTGGTTGGTTGGCGCAGGTTTTATGCAAAACCATGCTGGAGACGAGTAGGGAAATGGGAGGTCAAGACCATCGAAATCTCAATCAATAACTGTGGAAGTGTTTCTAGAATACTTGATCTCGAAAGTTGAGAAAACCAATAACCAATAACCAATAAGCATTAGCTTATGCAAAAAATCTACCCTTTATCTGCCTTTCAGATGCTACAAGAATTTTATTAGCATTATATCAGCAGCAGATTGCTGATAAGTAGCATTTCAAATGCTATATAAGGTCTTTATCCACATTAATCCGGACACCTTCAAATCATTGCAACTTTTGAAATATTGCACGTAGGAATGAAAAATTTCACTGTGGTATAGCTGAGAGTCTATGATGAAAAAGACTATGATTGATGTTTACATTTCATGTTTAGTATTCAAGATGGCGACGAAAGAAAAACAAGTGCGCGAGCGAATTTTGTACGGGGGTACGGCAAATCCAGACTTGTCAATACGGGACCCTGCAAAAACATTGGATTTGCCTAAATCCACTGTTCACGATGTGCTCAAATCATTTTCGGAACGTTTGACGGTGGAGAGGAAACCGAGGAGTGACAAAAAACATTGAACGCGCTGATCCTGTCATGGACCGAAAGGTGAGAAGGATATTGACGAAAAGCCCAAATCTCTCCATTCGAACGGTGGCTCGTAAAATAGGGATGTCGCCTGGTTTTGTCCAAATATCAAAACAACGTTTGGGACTTAAGTCGTATAAAGTAAAAACAGTTCCAAATCGTAACGACAAACAGAATTTGGCAGCAAAATCACGTGCTTGACGTTTGTACTGCGAATATTTGACGAAGTTTTCATGCGTTGTTATGGACGATGAAACTTATGTCCTGGAAGATTTAAAGCAGCTTCCAGGGCTGGCTTTCTATTCGGCTATGGCCAGAAATGCTACAGCTGAGCATTTCAGAACGAATAAGGCATCGAAATTTCCCAAAAAATGGCAAGCAATTTGCACGTGTGGCAAAAAGAGTAAATCTTTTGTCACTACAGGCACAATCAACAAGGAGATCCATCAGAAAGAGTGTCTGCAGAAGCGATTGCTACCCTTCACCAAAAGTCACAAAGAAAAACCTTCGTTCTGGCCCGATTTGGCATCATGCCACTATGCTAAAACTGTGATGGAGTGGTACCAAGCAAATCAAGTGAACATTGTCCCACCCCACCCCCCCCCCCCCCCCCCACCCACCACAAACCCATATAAGAGATTTCTCAAAAGAAACAAAAAAAAACAAAAAAAACAAACACACCCAACACTTTCACACAAATTCAGCAAATATGGACTAAAAAGGCTTTTTTTTTTTTTTTTTAGACGGGATGGAAAATCTGCAAACAGACTCCTGAAGAACTCAGGGTGTGGGGATGAGGGCGCCAACTCCTCGACCCACTAAAAACCCACCCGTGCCTCCAGCCCCGGCCCTCCCCGGAACCACCTTTCGGTATTACTTCAGGGAGGGGGCTAGTGTGCTCTACGCACCCACTATGTCTAACTACATAGGTCTTTAGTAGTTAGCTTCACCGACCTGACGCTGATTCGATCGAGATGCTTCTGGATCCAAGCAGGGTTCGGGACGTCCGCGCCAGATCGTCCGCGATCTCCCTGCCCGACCACTAACGGTACCTGCCGAACCGCGCGTCACATGGTCCTACCTCCGATCGAGAAAGCCAGGGCCAGGACCGCGGTAGGAACGTCTGGGGGCGGCTACCCCAGGGTCGTCCCTGTTCCCCATGTCACGACCGCTTACGGCTTCCTGCCGGATCCTGTGCCATATGGCGCCTCCTCCGTTGTAGTTCGTTTAGCCGTTAAGGGGAGCTTAACGTTTCCAGGGTGCACCGCGGGGAGGTGAACTACTTCCACACCCCAAAGAGTCTGTACAAACCCTAATGGACGGAGTTAAGCGCAAAGTTCGAAAATTTTATGCAAATACTGAATAACTATGTTTTGTCTTCACGAATTGTTAAAACACATCCCATGAATCTGAAATAAACAACTACGACGGAAATATAATGCGATATTTATGTTTTATTCATGTTTTGAGGTGTCCGGATTATTGCGGATACAGACCTTAAATGCTTCTTGTTAAATAAGCATTTCGAATGCTAAATACCCTCAAAAAAGCATTTTAATAGCATTGCAGTAAAACTGACTTACTTTGCTGAAGGTTCAAACTTTCTAGGTAGTCGGGATCACGATCTAATGGAATTCACGACTCGTTGAATTCCAAACCATAAACTCCAGCTTCTGAAAGTTCTTCACGTTTTGACCAATTTTGCTGAAGGTTTCACCTTGCTAGGTGGCCGGGATTACTTTATAAAACATTGAAAAATACAAGCTTTCACAAGCCCACTACCTCCGTTTACTGACAAAATTCCGAACCATACTCTCCACCTTCCAAAAGTTCTTGACATAATGAACAACTTTTCTGGAGGTTTGAACTTCCTAGGTGGTCGGGATCACGATATAAACTCGTTTAAAAATACACTCTTTAGATTGCGGATTAGCGCCACGTAGTGACGGAACTCTGAACCATCATCTCGATCATCTGGAGCCCTTGGCTTTTTGAATAACTTTGTGGAGGTTTCTAGGTGTCGGGATCACGATAGACAATATTGTCTTTTACATGTACACTAGCGTAGTGGCCGAATTCCGAACCACACTCTCCACTTTCCGAAAGCTCTGAACAACTTTGTTGAAGTCAGCATTTTTGCCGGTAATCAAAGTTTTAAGATTTAGTATCATAATTCTACAGTTCTAGGTGAGTTGATACTTCTGAGAGTAATGCAATATTCAAGTGTGTGTTGCAATATTTTTCGAAATGAGTCGATACTTTTGACTGGTAGTGTATGTGCTGGAAGGCTTTCAAAAGCTTCCGGGTCTGGCTTTTTATACCGCAATGCAAAGAAACACCGTTGCTGAATATTTCCGGACAAAGAAGGTTTCTAAATTTCCCAAGAAGTATTTGGTTTGGCAGGACATAGATAGTTGTGGTCGAAAATCCAAAAGTTTCATCTCTATCGGCACTATCAAAAGTATGTGAACGAGAAAGAAAGTATGTTCCGTTTATCAGAAACCACTACTCTCCAGCTCTGTTTTGGCCTGATTTGGCCTCTTGTTACTATGCAAAATCCGCCTTACTGTCCAGAACTTCGCCCGATAGAAAAATACTGGGCTCTGGTTAAGCGGAAAACAAATGCGATCGACGATTTTAAGAGAAGAATGTAGAACCGCCACCGCTAGCGTATCTGAGGATACCGTACGGAATCTGATGGCGGGTGTACCACAGGGAGTTTGAGAGTTTTACAAAAAGAAAGATTAACATTACACTCAACTTTCTTTACTGTGTATATAACTCTTTTATACTGAAATAAACAATTGGTTTTGTTGGTTTTGTCTAGATTTTTTTTTGCTGACATTTTCTAAGTGTCCGAAATTAAACGTGGACAGGCTTTATTTACCCTTTCTTATTCGGCAATTGTTCCAACTAAGTTATCATATGAATATATTAAGTGAATTGTTTTGATTGCGAATCTACAGAATTAGAGGTTTGAAAATCGGTTGCTGAAATTAATTAAAACGGCTGAAGCCAGCATTTCCCCTATCTTAATAAGAAAGCATCAAACAACTGTGAATTTCACATTTGACTGCGCTGAAGCTAGCTCGATATAAGAATGGAAGATGCAACGGACAGAGATTTATTTACATCCCAGGCTTTGGTTAGACTGGCTTTTAAATAATGCTACGATGTGTGTTACAGTACTTAGCTTAGCTTGACTGACTGCACATATCAATGGTTGCTACTCCGTGATTGATCAGAATCAGTGAAATTGCACAATGAATCAACTGAATGGGAGTAACCGGCCATTCTCACTGTACACGTTTCAGTGGCTCAATTTCTGTAATAATCAATAACGGCGCCGGCCACGTCCTTGCAATCAGGTGGAAATAGGGAAGGAAAGTTAGTGTGACCTTTGCTGTTTAGGGACCGTGTTTACCTCTGCATCCCCACAAAGGTCACAGGAAGGAGGTTTTTTCTATGTTAGTAGGGTAGGGCTCGATGGATCAGGATTCACCTTGAGAAGTGATGTGATCATATAATATATTTAATATAATTTAGCGAACAAAAAGGATAACAATAACCTGTTTCGCTCCGCGTTCTTGAGAGCACTGACCACCTCTCAATTGTCTGAAAATCCTTTGCGGGGTCCGACTGGTTGACGTTCTGCTCTTCCTAGGTATCTAAATGATGCTTATCCATGCTTGCCCCATATGGCATTGCAGGTGGACGAATATAGCATCGTATCTCCAACTTTATTCCTCCAACCCATCAACATCGTCACTACCTTTTCGTTTTCTTCAGAATCTCCACATGCTTCTCGGCGAATATTTGGTCAAAATTTCCTCCACCGTAGCCATTCTTGGCTAAACCGGCTTGCTTCTGTCTACCAAAATCAACTTTCGGCATCGCTCTAGGACTCGGAAAATCTCTGCGGACACTCCGGAAATTCGGTATCCCACAAACACCGATGTTCGGCAAACTTCTCGTCGTAAACCAGTTCCGCTACGATCCATTTCCATTGCTGCTGACATGGCATTGCTGTAGATACCTTTCAACTGAACCACGTTCGACTCTGACCCAATCGCCGTTCCACCTGTCCCCCTATTTCCTATTGGCAGGACATTTTCAGCTTGTCCATCTTTTCACTTCTGCTAAACTGACAGGGTGACTGATTCGGTCTGCGGCTGTTGAATTTGTTACGCCGTTCGGTTGCTTCCGCTGCTTCGGCCGCCTGTAGAGCGGGCTGTGATTTTGGACTTTTGAAGACACCTCGGCGGGTTACCATGATGAAACTCTGATCGATACAAATCACAATCACTCATAAAATAGCAAACAATACGCGAAAAATCAGGAAAAAACAAAAAAAAAAATGACGGAAGAAAAATATTTGCTTCCATTGTCGAGCAAAGCACACTTCGACCTCTGCTACGATGTGTGTGAAAGTACAGGCTCTGAACTCAATAATGGACCAGACGGAGTAATCCATTGGATTCAAGTAAAGAGAGTTGAAAGGCTATTTATCTTTGATCAAATATCTCGGGAAAAGCATTTTTAGAGTTCCTACGTCCTTTTTGCCTCATCTTGTTGAAACGTTCATTTGTTCCTACCAAAATGTGTGAATCCTCACGAAGAATAGTTCGTACTGATTTGGGGTCCATTTTCGGATTGGCCGTCTTGAATTTCGATTAAGTCTTTGATTTCGGTTCTGAGGGGTCCTCGCAGTTCTTTTTCTGTCTCTTCCTGAACGATCCTCCAAATTCCCAAGCTCATCGGTTTATAGCATCTCGAACTGTTTGCATTGGCATTTTCAATATCCTAGCGATAAACACAGGAGGATTTCCTTGCTTATACAGCTCTATCACCGCACTTCGTAATGGGTTTGCCTTCATTGTGACACTACGCGTGAACGAATTCAAATGAAACTTTGTGCTTTTCAGCATCTGTCAAATCCGAACTATACACTGAGAGAAAAACACGTATAATACCCTTCTTCACCCTTTAGGGTTTGCCTCTTTCTCAACCAACGCCAATTTGTTCGTTTGCCTAGAAAACCCACCGCCAGACCTTAAGTTCGTTTTCACCACAAATGAACTCACCATTATTGTCGATTGTCACGGAGCAAACCGTCAGCGATTAACGCAATGGACCGCACGTTGTTGGAATTAATTGTCTTTGAAGGACACCGATCTGCTCTAGTTGTTTGACCTGCGAGCATCGGCCGGAAGAACAGAATCATACAATGTGCCCACATTGCACCCAATCGCAGATGTTCAAAGGGGCGATTTGCAAAACAAAACTTTCAACCAACGACCTCTCATTCGCTATAAAAATCGAAATTTGTCGGAACTCGATTCTCGTGACAGACAACTGACTGACCGGTTTTCTGTGCCATTGCACAGTGGGTCAGGATTGTGATCCAGTGAGTCTAATAATTCCTGAATTGAATTTAAGAATTACTCTAGGTTTATGTGCTCGCCAGACTACAGAGTTGTAACATGTTACAAGGGTTGTCAACAAATTATTTACAAGCAAAATGTCATCAAGATAGCCTTGTAACATGTTATAACTTCGTAGTCTGAACAAGGCATTACCAAAGGTGAAACCAGAATCAATCTTCTATTCTTACATTTCAGAGACTTTACACCTTCGATAAAGTTGTTAACTTTTAAAAATTTAGAATTCTTCTCCGATATAAATCCCTTTCCCTAAGACATAACTTAGATTGAGAGTAGAGTAGATATGTTTGGCATTGTTGTCTTTCAAGAAACATAGGAGAACGCAACGCGTTTGCCGAAAAGTTCATATATTGAAAATTAAAAAACTATCCTAGATATCTACTAGTATAGGAATTAACAATAGTGTTGAACTCTATATGGGTGATCCATTTTTGTGTATCATATTGATAAGAAATATCATTTATTTCTTGGCAGGTATGCAGTTGACATTTGTTAAACATAGAAGCCGATGTTGCTGTGTTGCTTTTCTATTCATAGAGGCATAGCAACAATGTAAACTGAATGAATACCATCCGGTTGCTATGAATTTTAAGAGCGCGTTATTGAAAGTTTTGCAAATCTCGAGTACTTTGTCAAACAGACGAATCTGATTTTGTAAACAAATAGGGGAAGTAAGATTTAAACGTTAAGGTGAATCGCTGCCTCATGTAATTTTTCCTATCTTTTATCTCGCTCTCGCAAACTTACCTTGCTATTTCAAATTGATAAATCTCGATTATTAGTGAATAAACATCGAATCGAACTCTATCAGATTGATCACATCAAGTAAGCATACAAACTGATGTGATTAAATTTTCAATATCTAGTACAGATTCTGAGTTGTATCAATTCTAAATGTTGAGGTAGCCGCCAAGAACGCTTCAGCATAAGCCCTTAAATTCTTGAAATATTTAGCACTTTCATGCACAAGGAATAACATTTCCCAAACATGATGGTGATGCTACTTTCCGTGAGGGTGCTGAGAGTTTTGAGAAATGTACGTTTCAATCTTACTTCCCCTCTTTATTTACAAAATCAGATACGTCTGTTTGAAAAAGTACTCGAGAAATATTGTTTATCATCAATTCTCTAGAATTTAGGCTAATGATGCATTTGCAAATGATGATTTTCTAGCGATGATTTCTTGAGACAGAAGACACTATCAGAAAATCAACCCCAGCTACCGGAAAGGGGGAACTTTTCTATACTTGATGATTACATTCATTTGGCGTGTCTTCAGTTAGGAATTATCGAAAGATGTCATTGCTCAATAATTCAAAAATTCGTCCTTATTCTAGCAAACTTTCCTTCCTACCGAAGTTATCAACTTACTCCGCTTGATTTCATTCCTAGCCCATAGTGCACCGGATGCGACCGTCGAATCAGCTACGAAGCTACTGGGGAACATCCGGCCGTCGGTTGGTATAGCACTTTTTGTCCCTCCGACTCCGAAACAATATGCGTTTCACATCACAGCTCACAGCGCGTGTAAAATGGTTCCACACAGCACGAGATCGCGCCATTCGATAACGTTCAACAGGTTGCCAATGTATGCATGTCTGCCTGCCTATCGGTTAGTCAGACAGAAAGCCGCGAGATCAGGTGCGATATTGAAGGTAAAAATTGCCGACCACGATGATGAATACAATAATCACACATGAATGCGCGTAAATGAAAGCGAAATCGTTCCGTTCGGCGTTGTTCCGGGGGTTTTGATCAAAGCGTGGAAAAAAAATAGTTGATCTCTGTTGAGTCAAAGTAGGCGATGATGATTTTGACGTTTTGCTTTGGTTGGAAAAACAGAACAACCCAGCACAGCTAATCGAGATTTCATACCGAAATTGGTTCAATGCGCCGAACTTAAAAGCTTTTATGCTAATGGGTGACAATTCGGTTATTGGTCTCTTCCCAAACGCCCGCTTGAACGTATGCAAATTTCAAACTTCGCTACGCGTATTATGCAACTGGTGATCTAATTTTGAATCCAAATTCGCAGGGTAGCCGTGAAAAGCGGTTGAAATCCGGATGGTGGCTCAATCTTTTCACGTTTTCGGCGAACATTTTGTTTGCCTATTGGCCACGAATTAGATGTATTTTGTTTTGCTCAATTTCACTTTGTGTTTGCTTTTCTTCTGCATATTATTGGATTATCGATCGTTGATCAGCACTCAATGAACGGACGGATTGGCAATTTACCAGTTCAATGTCAATGTTGAACACGCAATCCACGATTTCCTTTGACCTAGTGTACCTGCGTGCACCGAACTGAGCATTGGCTCATATTTCCGGCTCAAAATCATCGCGTCACAAGTCGACATAATCACCTGCTTATTGAATAATTGCATTGTGTCAGACCACAGTACCATAATAAACCAACATTTGTCGGAAGATGATACTTCTCACCCACAGAAGCCGCCCATCAATCCGTGCAATGAGCGTAAAAATGCTACCCAGTTTAGCACAGCGAAGACAGAAGAAAGGCCTTCATCCACACCTACTGCCTTCGTGGTAACTATATAGCAAGACTAATTGTTGCACTATCTCATCATCTTATGTTTTCCCTCCCGTGTTTCTTCTTTTTATTCGGCTACAGTCTAGCTTTTCTTCCTCCTTTCGATTTCATTCGCATTACCTACTGACACTTTTCCCTTCGACGCCTTTGGCTGTGCTTTCTCGTTGCTGACTATTACTGCATACCTACCATCATAGCAACCCGATCCACGTGCACGCGACAAACTTTTCTCACGCCAAAGAAGTTACAACATTATTATTTCTATTATGAAGATCACAGACGTAGTCGGTAACTCTGGTAGGCTGCCCCGCCTCGCGACGACACGATGGACGGACGGCAGCAGTAGGCTTTGCGGGTAATGATCTATCGTCGCTTTGTTTCAACACACTTATTCAATAGATAACAAATGAGATTCGAGTGATGAGGGCAGGGGGTTCTCTTCTTTGTAGGTTATTAGGTACCAAGGGAATGGACGTTCCTCGGGGGTGTGATGGTTCGGAATTATTATCAAAAGGTGCCATTGAATGGATGATTGCATTCACTTTCAATGCTGGTTATAATGTTGAATGGGAGATGATAGGGCTTCTATCGGGTGAGCAGGTTACTTAAGCTATTGTTGCCGTAAAACATTGGATAACATGTTCATAAGGGATGAGTTTTTGCTCAGTTGTTTTACTAATCTATAATTATTCTCGGAATTGAAACTTCCAAGGTTTATTGAGGTGCAGTACCGTTTAATTCAGATCAAAGGTTTATGCTCTCGATATCCCGTTATTTCATGAAAGGAAATTCAGACTTCCTAACAAATCGTGAAAACCTAGTATGTGCCATTTATTTTCATTTTATAAAAACCTGAAAAGTTAAGAGAAACCTTGGTACAATCAACTAAATTTTTCTTCGTTTTTTGTTTTTCACTGTAGCTTAATCTTCATTTATAGGTATTGAAAATATCATGCAGATTGAGCATGTAAATTTGTTGCATTGCATACTACAAATTAAGTTCCGTCGGTAAAGGTGAGCGAATTGAATGAATGCAGATGAAATCTGCAAAAAAAAAAAATCAAATCATAATCTCCCTCTCCATGGCTGGATTTTGTACCTGGACGCTGGTGGGAGGGCCTAATCTCATGTTAATGATGCATTGGAGATAGCTGATTTATGATAGATGTCGCTAGGTCATGTCATTGTATGATCTTCTTCTCTAATGAACCATTTATGGGAGAGCCAAAGGTCCAGCCACACAAAGTAGTGATAATATCACACTCGCTCCTCTTTCTATTTAATAGCCGCGTCATAGCACGCATGTATACAGGCACTAAAGTTGAGTGTGATATTGGCGGGTTGGGCCGCAAATCACTAAAAATTTAATCATAGATAGATTCATTCAATGTTGAAAACGTTTAATATTCAATTTGGGGTGGGAGTTTGAACTGTGTCCTAGAATTTCCTATGCAGTGGACTTCTAGACCGTGGCCAAAAGTATTGTGGTTCCGTGGGATGCGGAGGGCCCGATTAGGAACTCAGAGTATCGTATCACTGGGGTTCGTCATAGGTGGGTTTGTTCAGATTGAAAGAGGTGTGCTACCGGCGGGCAATTTACGCTTAGACGAGGCTAGAAACAGTTTGTAGACGCTTGACATCAAGCAGTAAGGGACACGACAGGAGGTGCATATTTCATTGGCGAGCATTGATACGAGCTATCGAACTATAGGGAATGGCTCTCTCTATCTTTTCGGGATTTGCCGTGTATCACTGTATTTAGGAATTGTAAATTAACGATTTTATGATCTTCTTTTTGCAGTATTTTTAACCGGTCCAAAACGCCCTACCTTAAGCACCTACCCAAACCTATCCTTGTTCCTTCCCATGGAGCTCATGTGGTCTGAATAGACTAGTTCGCCATTACCCCTCCTTCATCATCGGCTTTGACTGACTTGCGCTCTTATTGCCCCACCAAATGCTGCAAAATGAAAATGAAAAATGCAAATGATTATAATAGGTTACCCTTAAGGACGTTCAACTTGCTTGTTGCAGATATTAGTTCCAGTAATAAATAGTTTGTAAAATACTTTGTCACCACTAAAGGGAATAAAAAAAAAAAAAAAAAAAAAATTTAAGTTTACGAAAAACAAAGAGTCTGCCTCGAGCATCGGTTGTCAACGGTTGTGCCGATTCTATGTTGTCGATTCTATCGGTTGTCTCGATGGTCATGGTTGTCGCCTTGTCGAAGGCGAGAGGGATTATCCCACACTCTATTTCTAGGCAGCCCGGGGTCGGGCACGGCTGGCTCTGGTCTGTCGGGGTGTGGCTGGTCGGAGGTGAGTAGGAACCATCCAGGAGAACACGTTGACAACTAGTAAACATCGATCAGATACAAGCCGATGTTGACTGTTTGTCATCTCATCACTAAGGACTATCTCTGCTCACTTTTGCATGACCATACTTGTGGCTGATTTGAGTCGGGCATGCTCAAGTTTTGGGTTGTTTGGAAGTGGAGTGCATGCCAAGACAAGGCATGGGAGACCAAGAACATGACCCCCAGTGAAAGTATCACACTCTGCACTCTTCATTTTGCTACGCCGTAGTACGTTGATTTGAAGGCACTAAGAGTAGGTGTGATACCGGCGGGCTTTGCCGCAATTCACTGCTAGACTAAGCTAGGAATAATCGACATCATCTCATATCAAATAATTTAGGGAAACGACATATAGTTCACTTTTCACTTGCGTGACACACACTTTCATTGTTATCCATTCATTAATTTGAAGTGATTGTATAACTAAATATACCTTTATTACTATAGGTATTATTAATAATCTTATTTATTGCTTCATTATCGAAAAGGGGTAATGTTTTAATCATGGATACAGGTTTTTGATTACCAATTGTACATTACCTATGCCGTGGTATTTGGTAATGTATTATCATAGTAGAGTTCGTCTAAAGTGTTGTATAGTCATGATTAAAGCATTAACTCTAAATAAAATATACATTAGTTAGGGACCGGACCTTTCGAACTGAAGCACTTAGTCACAGAAAAGTGTAACTTAACACGGACGAAGACAAAAAATTAATAATTAAGAATCGGAGTGGACGGACCACCTATTGAAAATCTAATATTTAGGGGAGGGGGTATTTTAATGTTGTTTCCTACCCGGTAACCGCGAGTAATACCATAGGGCACATCTGCAACACTAAAATCACCACGAAAACTTGGAGGAAGCAGAACACTAATCAGTTGGACCCCATTTTCCAGACGATTGAGAGGTGCAGATAATCTCGGCAAAGCACCACAAATCAGGATATTAACTAATACATTTCAAGACATAAGACGTTATAAAGTGCATAAAACAATGGAACATATGTACTATGATAACGGTGCGGTGATAGTGAAGAAAATGCCAGGGGACGGGCACTGTCTATTTTCAACTATAGTATACCAGTACTATAAAACGAAAATCGGTTCACAAGAACATCATAACAGGGTGATGGAACTACGTAACAGAATTGTCGACTATATTAAAGATAATTTAGAAGACTTTATGGAATCTTTAAAAGACACGGTCGAAGAAATGAGACACCTGGGCGGTGGCTGCATAGAAACTAGAATAAATAATCTGCTAACTCGAATCAGAAATACCAACGAATGGGGTGGACAAGAATCCATTGGAGCTGCAGCGAAAATTCTCAATCGCAGGATCGACGTATACTATGAAAATGGACCTATAATATACTTCAACCGTGAAGCAGCAGCAGCAGGAGTAATAAGAATAGCATATAGACTGGAAAGAAACAGTTCTAGACATGCTAAAAGAAATCATTATGATAGCGTGTTACAAAAAATAAGGAATACGGAAGAAATTGCAATATCAGAAGAGGACTTAAGCCCACCACTGAAACGAATAGCAGCACTTCAGGAAAATATCGAAACTAACGCATCACAACTTACTAACATATCGGAAGTGTCGAGCTACAGGGGGACACCATCATCATCACATGAAGAGGACACATTTAAAATTCTGTCTTGGAACGTTCGCGGATGCTCAGATGAAAACAAGCGACAGCGAATGGATGATTACTTTCACCAAAGCGGATACAAGGTGGTTGCACTCCAAGAGACTAGAATTGCCCAATGCACAATTGATTCAACCAATTACTATTGGTATAACGTCAACAATAGCGAAGACCCTAAAACGCGCATAGGAGGTGGTACAGCAATCCTAATAGCGAAATCAATTCACAAAACAAACAAATTCCGAAAAATCAGTCACAACTCCTGTTCATATATGTGTAAACTCTTCGAAAAAAACATCATAATAATATCAACATATATAAGATCTGAAACGCAAGTAGAAAGTAGGGAATTTGCAAAAATATCAAGATTCATCATGGAAATACCGTCCAGATTGAAAGCTAACATGATCGTGATCGGAGACATGAATGCTCATATCGGCAAACAGGACTTGTCGAAAGAAGACCGACAAATAATTGGAAATGGACTGTATCATGAACGCTGCAATCCAAATGGTTTCGGCCTGAAGCAATTTATGCATGGACTAAACCTGAAAGACTATCTAACCTTCAGCAAATCTCCATCCATCCTAACAACATGGAGTAATGGCAATTCCCTTTCGCAGCTGGACCACGTGATAATGTCGAAAATGAGCTTCACAAAAATTCCAAACATCAGAGCGTATTACCTACCACACTTAAAAAGTGACCATAAAATGGTCGAATGTATTCTAAGGAAAGAAACAAGAAATAATACAGATAGCCCTCATCCGACTATAGCGCCCCCCAGACCTAAAAAGATAAGATTCGATTTAGAACTATTGAAAAATGAAGAGATAAGGAAGAAATACCAAGATAACGTGGACAGGAATTTAGATGAAATGACAGAAAATGAAGACCACAGAATAGAAGAAAAATGGAATAGAACACAGACATCAATGATAAATGCTGCAGGTGTTCTCAGAACCATAGGATCACCCCCAACACCCAGAAGAAGCACAGCTTCCAAAATGTACTTTCTGGCCAATCAAAAACATCTGGCGGACCGAAACAATCCAACATTAAAAAAGGAAGCATCTTTAGCAAGAATCGCAAAACGGAAGGCCTATGAAATACATTTTTCAGAAAAAGTAAACCGATTTCTAGGAGAAATCGAACAAGAAAATGAACTAGCACAAATGACCAAAGCGTTCAGATTCATCAAACGCCACAAACGTAACAAAAACAACAAGTCGCGGAAATACATACCAATTCAACAATGGGAATTGAAAATTAAGGACACGTCAATAAGCACGGAAAATGCATCATTGAAGCTTCTAGAAGAAGATGACGATCGAGATGCTGGACCAGAACCAACGAAAGATGAGATTAAAAATATCATATGGACCACCAGAAACAATAGCGCACCCGGAATAGACAACATTCACAACGAATTCCTAAAGTATGGGACAGAAAACTTACTTGATAATATAACAAAAATAATGAAGGAAGTATTCCAAACAAACGTCGTTCCAAAAGCATGGCTTAATACAATACAAGTACCGATTCCAAAAGTTGCACACCCGCAAAAAGTGGACGACTACCGCTGCATCACCTTATGCTCGAGTCCGTACAAAATATACGCCAAAGTGCTACTCAAACGCCTGAAAGATCAAGTGGACCCACTGCCGGCCTACCAAATGGCATTTCAAAATAAAAGAAGCGCTACAGACCAAATCTTTGTTCTGAGAAGAATTCTCGATGAAAGATGGCGAAAAGGCTGCAAAACAATACTAGTCTCTATAGACTTAAAACAGGCATTTGACAGAATAGACATAAGCAAAACCGCGGCGATTCTGGCAGAGCTAAATGTTTCAAAAGCCCTAATAAACCGAATCATAACAGCATGCCTACATGAAAAAACATCCATTCAGTGGCATGGTCAAAGAACGTCGAACGTACAAAAAACCCGAGGCATCAAACAAGGCTGTCCAATTAGCCCACAAATATTTATACTAATGCTACATCATGTACTATGCACACTACGAGAATTCGTCCCGGAACTAAGATTATTACAAGGGCATGACATACAGCTACCATGTATTCTAGGATACGCAGATGACCTGTTGCTAATAAGTAACAACGATGAAGATGTTGAAAGAATGCTGACAATTCTTGAACCATTATTTGCATCGATTGGACTCGAAATAAATACAAAAAAAACGAAGGTATTATACCGCGACCCAGAACTTATAGACAACATAGCACCGGAAAAGATTGCAAAATTCGGTAAATATGAACTTCTAATAACAACGACACTAAAATACCTTGGGGCACAAATAACCAGTAGCTTAACAAGAGGCGCAACAACGGCAGATAGGATACGAAAGGCACAGAAAGCATTCTTTCATCTGTGCTCCTTTTTGAAAGAACACCGACTTCCATGGACAATGGTTAAAAGACTATACCATTGCTTGATAACTCCGGTGGTGACTTATTCAATGGAAGTATCGACACTCATCAAACGAAATAGGAATGCTCTTAGAATAATGGAACAAGAAATGCTTCTTACGCTCAGAGGACTATGTGATGGAGATGAGGACAAGGACAGAAACAATTGGAAGAAAGACGAATACCTACCGGAAAAATACAACATATCACCAGATGGAATTGAACCTCTTAATAACAACGAAAACCCATTCATCCCTCACAATTGGCTCAATGGTTATACAATTAATAACAAAATCAGAATCGCCAGATTAAACTTTTACGGACACATAATCAGAAGTGAGGATAATGGAATACTGAAAACAGCGCTGGAGTATAAAATCGACAAAGGAAAAAAAATTGGAAGACCAGCATATACGTGGAGAACATGCATTAGACAAGACATCGATAGAAGTGACATTAGTACCAGTGATTGGCAAGAAATTGCCAAAGATAAAGGAAAAATGAAAAATACCACGAAAAAACTGTTTAAATATATGACCGAATCAGAATACGAAGACACCAACGATTCAGACAGAGATAGTGACGAAAGTTCATTATTATCAGCTATGTTATCTGATTATACTAACGAGGACTGGACAAACTCTCAAAGTGACTTTGAAAGTAATTAACAAATAAACTAACTACAATAATTAATGAAATATGTATTAGGTAAGGCAACCATGACTCATACAGCATACTGACATACTGCTTCATCTGGCCATTAATAACTAACTAAATCTTACATTCAACTCTTATCGCTCAATCATCCGCACAGTTAAAAAAATCGAACTAGTTATAGGACCTACAAAGCAGTAAGACAACAACATTTAACAACAACATATAAGATACAAAACAGGTAATCTTCATAACTAACAATTTTTTTTCTAGATAACTTTGTGGTTAAGTTGGAGTCATTTGATGTTTAGTCAAAAAACGATCGTTGTGAGAATATCACCAATAATCTCACATGCACGCTGCATGTCATTAAAAACTAACATATTCCTTCCCTTCCTTTCTTCTCTCCTTTGCATACTAACCCACGAGAATGGCTGTGAAATTCATGGATCCGATGAAGAGCCTAGCCATGATCTGCATGCGGCTTTATAACCATCATGAACGCGAGCGTTTGAGGTAGTCTGCAGGCGGTTTTACAATGATGGTTGCATGGACGCGAGCGGTTGTGGAATTCAAGCAGTTGTTCAGCCAGCGTCGCACGTGGCTTAGGTAGTAAGTATATGGCTGCACATCATACAGGTAAGCTCTCCAGAAAAATTTATAGGGTTGCAAGGGGATGTCGAGTACATGAGACTTGGTTATAAATAAATACAATTTCAATCAAATTGAAATACAGTATCTATCAAACACAATAACAGACTATAATCACGTACACATTATTATGAATAAGACAAGACAAGAAATACACAGTACACCGACGAAAATTCAACATGGACAAGAACATACACAATACATGAAAGCGAATCAATTTTATTAAAACTATTTGAATCATCACGATAAAAACAGTGACCAAATGGGCACCATAGCCTAGGAACGTCTGTGTGTTGATCTAAAATAGAGGCTCATAGTAGCGAATTTTACCAATAAAAGGGTCCAGTGCAGATTAAAAGTAAGGGCCTGCTACCGCTGTGATACCTAACAAAAAAAAAAAAAAAAGGAGCACAAAGGAATTGGCGCTGGAAGAATCGTCGTTGGATGTAACGCAGATAAGAATTGCGGAAAAAGTACATTCTGATTTGCAGAATATACTGCGATATACGAACATGCTTTGCCATGCAGGCAGCTGACTTGTTGATTTCGGACTCGTCGCTGTCGACAAACTCAGAGATGATATTGTTGTCATCTATGACCACCGAATTGAAAATCTCCGCAAGCGTCTCCCCTGCAAAACGAAAGTTCTTCCGTTCCAGTTCTGCATCCACCGTCATCCCTTGTCCATCCAAATGGGTTCCAAACTTGTCATGAAGGAGAACGGTTCCTGAAAGCTGCTTAGACAATGGAGCCATTCTGCGCTCCACAGGGTTGTATGCGCTGCGACCTGGAGCATTAGTGATCTGGCGGGCATTACCAATGTTATTGAATGTTCTGGTAGTGAAAAATGCTTAAAATTACTCATAAGTCCGAAAAAGAATATTTGATCGGAAAGTTGAAAAACAAATAAAATCGTGAATATATCAACAGATTTTTTTTGATTATAAAATTTGATTTGAATATTGAACCATCAAAGTTTGGAAGCGGAGAGTCTCTTGTTTTTGAAATATATCGAGAATTTTCGATATTCCACTGAAATTGTCATACCATGAGAACGAGAAATGATCCCATCTTGACGTTAAAAGGGTTTCAAGGAATCAATGTATTCAATTTATTGGCAATTTTGATAGCGACGATGATATTTTACGGTTTTCCTCAGCCCTTGAAACTTTTGTGAAAAACTTTTTTTCCATTTCATATTTTTTCAGCTTGCTGAGAAAATTTAATGCACAATACAAGAACGTTTTCCTACGACGATTAGTTCGCGAGTTGTGATTTTTTTCAAATCATTGTCAGCAAAATTGGAAAAAAATCATACATTTTTGCATATCTCAAAAACGAGAAATAATCCCATTTTGACATTTCCAGGGTTGTAAGAAATCAAAATTTCTGTTTAAAAAAATAGATTTTTTTTTTCGCAACGCAGGACTGGTAGCAGGTCACTAAAAAGTCCCTTTTTGCATCCAAAAGTCACTAAAGTCACTATTTTCGCACCGCCGATGGTAACAAGTTTAAAAAAATCACTTGTACCTATTGTACAATAGTAAACCAAATTAAGCGATTTGACAACACTGTATAAAAGTCAAGCTGTAAATCTGATTGACAGCAGAATAAAGTGAAATATTGTGTATTGTGGGCTGTTAATAGTGGTGCTATTTTCTTGAAATCAGTTCCGTATTAATATGTTTCTTCCGCAAAGATAGCTTTGGTATAATTTTCAGGAAGTCGTTTTCCAAGTCTGACTAAAGGCGTCCCGCGTCAGCCGTCAACGCCAGCGTTCAGTGCTAAAACGCCATCATGACGCTCGTGACGCTTTGACCGCACAATATAGTGTAAACGATGCGTTGGCGTCATTAATTTATTTTACTCCAAATATTAATTAATTAATTAATTGACTTTATTAGAGAGACTTTCTTCTTAATTAAAATCATTTTAGTTGCATTATATTACTTATTTGTACTATTTTTATTAGTTTTATTTCAAACTAGAATGCCCTGGCGAACGCTGTCAAATGCAGAGCGCTGGTCGGTCACAGCACTCTAGATTAGTTTGAATGTGACGCACGTGGTTCCATATTACACTGAACCCAAACATCATCCCAAGAACGTCTGAATAGTAATTCGATTGCGCCCCTTAACGAAAAGCATTCGAAAATCGGATGATTGTCTTATGGTTAGAACCGTATGACGACCATCTATGTTTCGTATGACAATCAACCAAATTTAATATGATGTTTGTTTCAAAACTGTATAGATCATTAGCGATTTATGAATAATTTGAATCAATTCAATTCATAAATTATTTCACATTACACTTCCTCAACCATTGAGCAAAGATTTCAAAGGGAGCACAAAAATTGAAGGAGTCAGGAATGTTTGTCATCCTCATTTCAAATGATTTGCGTTATAGGGCTTTTCCAATGCAATACGCATTCCACTTTGAGATGACGATTTTTTATACAGTGTTCATTCAAATTTGAACGGGAGGTCATTTCACTTTGCGTATTATTAGTTGTTCAACATTAGAAGGATAATCATCTGTTTTCTAGAAAATCGTCCTCCGCCTGCATCTCTCATTCGAAAATGCGATTTCAATGTCTCGATATCAACCGACGGAGGATTCATTCGATAAAAGGAGGATGTTTGGGTTCAGTGTACATCAGCCCCATGAACCCCATGACTAATCATTTTTCATTTTTATTCATTCATTTTTATTGATATATATTAGATTTTTACTTCCCTGAACATTCGTATTCTCGCGACGCGCGTCAGGTTTGATTTTTTCGTCCAACGCGAGGGCTTCAGATATGGCCGTCTCGATTGAGCTCGGTTTCTGGTAGGCCACAAGCGATTTGATGCTTGGCTTAGGCCGTCTGACAAAGAATCGATCAACTGTCAAACGACCTAAGCCAAAATTTAAATAGTTTGCTCCCTACAAGAAGTTAAAGAGTTCAATCTTGGCAGCCATTAGTGCTCGTAAAATGTTCGATTGTGCAAATGTTGATGGGATAGGAGTAAAAGACTCAAAATGTTTATCCAATATGCAAATAAAATGTCTAATAATGAAAGTACACAAAAGAATCAAGTCATTTTTTATTTACACTCACTTTTTTCAAAAATATTTTGTTAGATTCAGTTTTTTCTAAAGCGGGCTACTCTTTTGGAATCCAAATAGTCAAGAAAAGTTGGAACGAATTGTTAATCAGATAAAGGACGTATCTGCGTTGACTCGCTTAGTAATTCTGAAACTAGATTTCATTGTTCGTATTCCGACAGCGAGGCGAACTCAATTCGAAATCGGGATACAGTGAAATTCGACCTGTTCTAAAAATCTAAAAATCTTTGATAAAGTTTAAGGGCAGTTTATAAGTATACTGTTAATATTTCAATGCTATTTTCTGTGTGGCCCACGAAAACTTCACTTGCAGAGGATATTCTGTACAATATTGAGAACATGCTACCTGTGGAAAAAGTTTTTGTTGGGGATGAAGTAATGGCAGAGCTGGTCAAATTGAAGGAGATAGACAAACTTCACTTTTTCGACAATGCAAATAAGTATTAAGTTGCTGCTGGTAAGCACGTAATCCAAAAGGCTGGTTAGCATAACTCGTTTATAAAATATTGCCAATACCTCAACCTACCATCCATTGCACCCAGTGAAAGCTCCAAGTTACTTCCGATTCAGGTCAATTATGATCTTCTTCTTGACGAATCAAACTTGTTAAAATGCGAAGTGCTGACCTAGAGTACAGGGTACAGAATTGAGGAGTATTGGAACCAGTTTTTGACTAAGAAAAAGGCTGTAGGTCAGCCTAAATACCAGGTAACTAAGGTAGCGAAAACATCTTTAGCTGCATCACAAGGCATCGGCTCAAAAAAGGAATTGAGAAGCAAGATATGTCAGAAGTGATTCTAGCACAGGTCATGCTAGAAGACGTTTCAACCGTGCGTAAAGAACAGGCTTCGTAAGAACGAGCTGCGGACCAAGTGCAGGAGGTCGTGGAGAAAAAAAGTCGCTTGATTACGGCTTCTTTACAAAAAAAAAAAAAAACCCCAACAAGTGGCACTGCATTTTTGCAAACGCGGCTGTTCATTTTTACTGTACTTATACAACAATAGTATAAAAGATTAAAGATATACTAAAATTTGGAAATCACTTTTTAGTCACTATTTGGTCACTATTGTTACTAATTTAGTCACTAAAGTCACTATTTTTATTCTCAAATCCGCTACGAGCCCTGGCAACGGACGGTACTCATTCCAAGGTTCCCGACCGTTTTTCTCGATGTTAAAATTGTGTGCATCTAGATGTTAATCTAGATCATATTTTTTTATGCCGAGAAAATTTCAAACACTTTTCGATTCCTGAATTGTATACTTTTTTTTAAAGTAAGTGATTCTTGAGGAATTGTTAAATTTGCAATAGAGCATTCCAGGAATACGGTTGTCCCTGATTTGTTATTTCTTTTTTTTTCATCATTTTCATGAGCCCTAGCTGTAGAAAATATTTTATGAAATTCCTAGAACCTTCGGACAAAGCCTGTACGGTGATTTTAGACCCTTCCCCCATCCTCCTGCCCAAAAACAGTTTCCCAATCTGGCATTTTAAAATTTTTTTTTTTTTTTTAAAATTGACGTAATTGTTTTTATTTCTCAGCCCCCCCGCCCCCGCCCTTCTTCCAGAATCAAAATTCAACGCTACCAAAAACGAACACAATAGGATTTTCAACAAAACCAAACTTCGACGCAGTTTAAGAATGAAGCGCAGTTCGTGCGGTTCGTGCTCATTGACGATACGAACATGAATGACAATACAAAAAAAATCACATAATCAGTGGAAAATATCCACTAGAAATTCACTTAAATTTCATGCGATTCAGGAAGTGGAAAATGCTTTGCGAAATCAAGTGAATTTTATGTGTCCAGTGAAATGTTAATGATTAGTCAAGTAGAATTTCTTTTTCTATGTGATATTCATGTAAAAGTCACTTATTTTAGTATTGGAAAATATCTACATGTGTTTCCAGTAGTAGCTGAGTGACATATTTTTTCAGTGAACAGTAGACAATTATTCGCACTCATACGACTAAGTAATGATGCGTGTGTATTTTCGTTCGCCATACACTCAAACTTTTTGACGCTTTTGTTTTCGTAGCATCGCTGATATATTTTGATGACCTAATGCAAAATTGATGGATGTCACATTTTTATAATCCTCTTCTCTCTCTTTGTCACATATTGTCACAATTTTGATACCCTTCTCCCCCTCCTTCTGAAAGGACGTCGTTTTTGAAAGGCCCCTATTGCAATTCAGGTGCATTTTTTTTTGTTTCTTTAACGTATAGGGTAACTGCCCCCATATTAATCTCATTGTTCCTTTATTCATCCTACGATGAATCAAACAATGGGGCAGTTGAAGGATCGGTTTGGTTTTCTAATAATGTTTTCTTACGTTAAATAACTACAACAAACATTATTAACTAATTCTGTCATGTGTATATCGTTTTATTTCAAGTAGGATGAATTGCAAAGTGCTGAGATTAATATAGGTACAACTTTCCTAGTTAATAATTTTTCATTTGCGTATTTAGTGGTAAAAATCAAGTGGTTCAAAATTTATAACTCAGAAATGCTAATCTTTATAACAAAATACAAAAATACGAGTCTAATATTTTTGGATAAAGATCACAACTACTAATTAATATGAAATTATGAGAGATCGTATATCTTTTTTCTATGAAATTGCTGTATATTTGTATCAATTTACAATTCATATTTGGTTGGGTTCATATCGAACCGGAATAAGATTTGCTGATCCTAGCACAACTGTTTTTTTTTTGGCTTGAAGGAACGAACAGAACTAATTCAACTTGGGGACCGGGTGTGCGTAGGTGATTCACTTCATTACTTCAACCGATGTGTATAATAATTTGAATGTGGTTTGTATGAACAGCTGATTGAAATATCTACTCTCAGCGGCTGCATCCTTACCGTTGTTTTTAAATAGAAACTAATATTTAAATATATATTTGTGCATCTCCTTTGAACCATCCAAATGAAGGATAATTTGAAAACAAAGATAAACAAGAATTCTGCGTATCGTTTACTAAAAACCCCCGCTGCCAATCCAACGCTTTTAACCAACATCCCAGTGATTTCTCATTTGACCTTATTTGACCTGCATTCGGCAGGTGGGTGCCTGTATTCGTTAACTTAGAAGCACCAGTTTTTACTCATTGAGGATGTATTTTAGTTCCAAGCACCATCTGTTTGTTCGCTGCGTAATTACAGCTGATGTGGCAACTGCGGGCTCTCAATTATGCTCATGCTTAATCCCACTGATCAATTTCTCACGAAATCATGAAATAAATCATACTTTATTGCCGATTCCGTAATGCGACTGCAATGTGGAACTGTTAAACATTTTGAAGCTTTGGAAGTGAGTCAACATTGTTGACTATTTCAGTCTATGGCCCCCTAAGTATTAATCATACAAAAAAGTTAAAAATGTTTTATGCTTGTATCAGACTTTTTGATATGGTTGTGCGAAAACCACTACCAAGAAGAGATGTTCGCAAAAAACGTCAGCGTCGGCAATGAGTTTCATTTGTTCAAATGACGGTGGGCACATCAAAGTTACTTTTCCAAAAACATCTTTTCATGGCGATTCCTCATCAATGCTGCGTTTAGATAAAATTCAAATTTCGCGTGGACGCTGACGCAATTTTGTGGGAACACCTTACTGCCGTTTTCGGCATAATTATCCCATTGCATTTTTTTCAGTTTTTACTTTATTTGCCCAATCGTCATGATTTGCCATTAAATTTATGAAAAAAACATTAAAAACAGATTTCACTTCTACAAAACATGATAAAAATAGCAAGTCAGATTGTCCCATCTTATAAATTGCAGCATAACTGTCCCACCGGCGAGTCGATTTGAAATTCATGTTAAAAGTGGTTGAAAATCACTCAGTTTTTTTTTCTATATTATGCATAAAATTAAAGTATAATTTACAGTATAACCGCAATTTATTTCGAAGAAACTAATAATCATAACCTTACAGGCCTGGGCAAACAATTAATCCTCCATGTTCATCTTTTGTTCCGCGAGATCCTTCCAGAACTGCTTCTTGCTCTCTTCAATGACCGGCAGGATAGTGTCGTGTAAAGCTTTCTTTCGATCCGAATCAATACCACGTGGTGCTTTCAACCGTTTAAGTGTATGGTCGAATTTGAAGTTACTTTCCGAACTCATCTTGAGTTGCTTTTTTGAAAATACTAGGCAACTGGTCCGAACTGGTAGCTGCCCTTGTTTAGAACAACTTTTCGGATATTTTCGATGTAAGGCCGTGGATGAAGTTTATTCAGCGTATACTGCGAAGCTGTTACCGTTGTTTGAAAGAAGTCGTCGTGTTGCTCCAAACAATTTATTTTTACACGGCACTTCTCACTATGCTTTTAAATGAATATCTTCAAACGGAATCAAAACAAACTACCAACATCGAAACCGAATCTTTTTTTTAGCATATTGCGCTGTTTACTTCAAGTTTGTACAAATACAAGTGGTGCTAGATCAATTGCTCAAATTTATGATATTTTTTAGGGTTGGCAGATTGAAAGATTTTGCGTTGTCCGGTTTATATACAGTGTCTATGGTAAAAACTACCATTTTACCCAACTATGCCTTTTTTTAAAACTACCATCAAATTTCAGTCAAATTTACTACGTTTATGGTAAAACCACAGAGAACAGACATTGATGTCCATATACCTTTTCTTGAAAAACGTGTGTAAAAGTTAATATAAGCAGCCGCTTTAAAAAGCAAGTGCAGAGAAAAACAAGCAAAAAATTTCAGGTTATGTGCTAAGCTTTTTATTAGTAAACATTAACATGACAGTTATCACACAACTGCAGCGCCGCCTACCAGGAGCATAACGACATACATTTGAAATGTCGGTTTAAAGTTTTACACAAGTAGCAGACCGAAGATGAACGTCTGTTCTCTGTGGTAAAACCACAGAGAACAGACAATGATGTTCATATACCTTTTCTTGAAAAACGTGTGTAAAAGTTAATATGGGCAGCCGGTATAAAAAGCAAGTGCAGAGAAAAACAAACAAAACTTTTCAGGTTATGTGCTAGGCTCTTTATTGATAAAAATAGACATGACAGTTATCGCACAACTGCAGCGCCGCCTACCAGGAGCATAACGACATACATTTGAAATTTCGGTTTAAAGTTTTACACAAGTAGCAGACCGAAGAAAAACGTCTGTTCTCTGTGGTAAAACCTGCAACATTTGTGGTACATTTGACAGACTACATATTGATATCAACCGCACCATGGTCGATCTAATCTCAGGCATGGTAAAATCAAACGCATTTATAGTCAGGTACACTGAAAAGAATCTTATAGTAAAAACTACCATTTTACCCGACTACACGGTAGGAACCGAAAACCCAAAATTTCACCCATTTTTCAAACCTACATGCAGCTGTCAAAAAATGGGTAAATGAAAATAAACGAAAATGGGTAAAATATTACCCATTTCGATAATTTGTTAGTGAAACATATATGGGTATTTTTTTACCCATAAATGGGTATTGCAAATATTATAACTTTTCTTTTGTTTGCCCCTGCAATTCACCATCCATCTTACCTCTCATCGGTTTCCCAAAAGTGATTTTTTACGGATTGACCTCTTTCTTGCCCCGATTTGAACTCAATAATGCATGCTTCTGGTAAGTAGATCTAGGTGCTATAAATATGTACGGTAAAAAAATAATTCTTTACATTGCAGGTCTGAAACGTCCAGTGTCCGACTACGATGCCTTCATCCAAGATTACATTGATGAGCTCAAAACTCATGTCAAACGATTGCTTTAAAACGGGCCGTAAGAATCCGGTCCAATGTATTTGTAAATTGTGTGGAAATAAACATATAAAGCTTAAGTTTCATAAAATTATTGCTTGTGTTTTTTTCTTTATACGGTATAGGAATCAAAAACCCATTAATGGGTATAATTTTACCCATATAACAAAAAAGAGAGTATCCATAAACTTCATTTACCCATTATTGAGAAAAGCGCGCAAATGTCAGATAATGGGTATTTGTTTACCCATTTCCCACAAAATTGCATTTTCAAAGATGGGTAAAATAATAACCATTTTTTGACATTTTTGTCATATACCCATAAATTGGTAAATTGAGTTTACGCATTTAATGGGTTGACTCCCTATTTGGGGAAATGAGTGAAATTTTACCCATTAATGGGTTTTTGATTCTTACCGTGTACTCCTCTCAACAACACAAAAAAAATTAAAAAAATTTTACTACTTTTATTTTTAAACCTCCAAATTTTTGTGCTATTTTACCCACCCCAAAATTAATATCACCCCCCCCCCCGCGACCTACCCCCCCGCCGGGGAAAAACCAACCCATTTAAATACAGAGAAAAATTTTGGTTGTTTGTGCTTATTTATCCCCCCAAAAGGTACTTTTTTCTGACTTTTTTTTTTTTTTTTGTTTGTTTAGATTTTTTCTTGTTTTTCCCATTTTTTGTTTTTTTTGAAATAGCGTGTATCCGATGTTTTATACACGCTCATTCGAATTTACCCAAAATTGAGTAACTTTTACCCATTTCATAAAACAGGCTGAAAGTCAAGCCATACACGCTAAGATCAGAATACCTAAAGATCGTTAAAAAGAACCGATCATCGCTCAAAAGTGTACATACCTAAACTATGCGTAAACACAGATTACCTAATATTGGGTAATAGTATTGAAGGAAGATAAACGTTAAATACTACCTATTTTTTATCGTTAGTTTTTACTCAAAATTGGGTATTTTTTTGTAGTTTTATTTTACACTCGATTTTACAGAATGCTTCATAAAAGACATGCAATTTAACAATTGATCTATTCGGATTAGTTTCACCAATTCTGCACTCAAGGAGAAACATATGTTCAAATGTATTTTGTATTATAAAAAATATCCATAAAGAGTATGGATGAATCCAAGTAAAGCTAAGGTGAGGTTAAACTTCTTAGTATCTAGAACTGAAATTGATAATAACTTTATGGCTATTTTTTTAAACTGTATGGAACTGGTCAGTATCGTCATTAAGAACGATTTTCTGCTCTTTTAATCACCACTAACTTTGTTTGAACAGGTCGAAATATAATTTTGCAATAGCGCCATCGACGATGCTTAACCTCACTTTTGCATTACGTACCTGGATTCCTCGACTAAAGAAATTATTTTTTTCTGCACCGACCCAACATTGATGCCGAATTGCACCGTTTTGCACCAAATTCTCGTTGGCGCACAAGGATCCGTCGGTGCTAGAATAAAAAAAAGAATGTAAAATTTATTGCTTCAAAGATTCTGAAATGAGAAAACTATTTATTGAGGGATTAATAAGAAAATTAATAACGTTTTCACTTGGAAAAATATGGCGACCGCTTTGCTACAGTGACGTAAAATTTATTCAATTTTAGGTAAATAATAACGTCCAATATTCGAAAGTGAACATTACCCAAATGTCAGTAAAAATTACTGTTTATTATCGTATAATTTCACCGATATTTTGGGTATTGTCAACAATACCTTATTTTAGGTAAAACAAATACCTAATTTTAGGTATTCTCATCTTAGCGTGTAGGTAAGGCGATTTATGAAAGTGGGTAAATCTTACTCGGTTCTTCATAAATCTGGTTCAATCTTTAAGTTAGCTGTTAAACTATAGTAAAAACCCGGCAGCCTCGGTCGCCATTTTTCCAAAGTGAGATGTAGAATTTAAACAATCCCAATTTAAAAACGATCATTCAGCTAATGGAGCAGATTGCAGCGGCAGTGGATACGGAAACGTACTGCAAGTTGAAAGGTATTATAATTTTTGTTCTATTTTCTAATAATTATTCAACAAAAATCCATTCTAGAAATTCGATTTGTTCCATCAGCGAAAGCTAACCAACCACTTTCAACAGAGCCTGTTCGAGCTGATCGGACTGACGGCCAAGAAAGTCCCACGATGCGTGATCAATGCGTACCAGCACCGGGTTCTGGACACCGTGATGAGTGTTGTCGAGGATGAACTGCTCAAGGAGAGCTACCCTTGATTTCACTGGCGAATGCCGTGCAGGGATTGGTCTACTATCTGGTCAACTTGCTCGCTGTATGTATATGTGTATGTGTGCATGTGTGTTTCTATAATTTATGAATTTATGAATGAATGAGAGGATGAACGTGATATTCCAACTGCGGCCCGATATTGGTAGGTAATAAATACTTCCAGTAATTCGATTTTTAATCAATTACTGTCACAGGTGAACTTTATTGAGTATGTATATTAAGTAACCACGAGGCTGTAATAGCATGCATATATAGGGCATATGTATTACGTCTAGTGCATCATTGAAGTTGGATTAAAGCTGAAAAGGGCCCCACTAAGATCGAACTAATGCTATATCTTTTGTAATGCCATAAGACATTGCTAAAGTAGCATTATTGCATTGGTAATGCATCACTACATTCTTAAGCTAATCTAACGCTTCATTACTTGACAACTGTTGAATTGATGCGATCCCGCATTACCGATGTTGATTTTGAGTTGAATAAGTGCAATAATATAATGCTTGTGGTTACTTGGGTGTACAACCATACCACAAATGAAATGTTGAAACTACAGAGCTGACAAACTTTTTTTTCAAAATAATAAAAACAAAAAAACCTTTAACCCAATTTCCATAAAAACAATAATAATGGGTTAAACTTACCCAAAATTAAATCAATTGGGGTTTACCCAAATTTGGGTTTAGACCTGGTTACCCAATTTTGAGTAGTTCCAATTTTTATGATTTTGTTTTACCTTTACTCAAATTTGGGGTAATCCGAATGAGCGTGTTATTCAGGTTTAATCTGAATCGGGTGCCGATATTGGGTCTGCTTGTTACCTGTTCAACGTCTGCGTTTATGTTTGTTTTTGGAATTTGAATCGGGTTGGTGTTTCTACTTACATGTTGAAGTATCAGAGATTGGTATTGGTTTGTATACTTTACTTCATTAATTTGGATAGGGTATCAAAATAAAATCTGTCTGTGTTTTGACAAATGTCTGTTCATTTGCATGTGTTTGGAACTTACCTCAACTTGAGGACCGTACAGACTTGATGTACGGATTCGAATTAGGTTGGAAGTTCAAACTGGTTATAAACAAATTCGATATTAGATAAATTTGAAAGCTAAACAAATGCGAAACGCGATGGCGTCCATAAACTCTATTGATATACATGAAATAAACTTCCAAAACTTGGTTAAAATCGAAAGTTTCCTGAATGATTCCGCTTATAAAGAAGTGATAGAGAGTAGTGAAACATTTAATACGCGGTTATGTATCGAAAGGCGCTTACGAATGCCATTCTTAGATCCGCAAACTGGAGTTGCTCAGTATCATAGTAGCTTATTCTTCCGAGCAAGGCAAAGGATCCCGGGATTGAAAGAAGGTCAAATTTATAGTTATCCTTCATCACGATGGAGGAAGTCACGTCGACAGTATTTAATGCAGAAACCTCATCCACCATTTCCCACATACACTCACCGGCCATTTGGTCATTTGCAAAGCACTTATGATTCGGAAAACTCCAACCTTGATTCAACTACTACCAGTGTTGAGCCAGAGGTAAAGGACCAGAAAGATGAGCCTGGAAAGGATTGGTATTATGATGAAATGGATATGCATGAAATGGAGTCATTGGACGATAACGAACTACCAGATTCCGATTGTGATTTCGAGGAGAGCTATAGTAGCCGAAAAAAGAAAGGAAAAAGCGGTAAAGCTGGGTCTAGTTCCGGGAAGAATAAACCTAATATTGTAGACCCGAATTTGCAAAAACGTGGACGTGGCGCAGGAAG
>JAHHFK020005816.1:0-36470 GCA_024533555.2 Aedes koreicus | reverse complement strand
TTTTTGAAAATTTATCTAGACTGCCATCTGCAAAGCGTTTAAGTTTTTTGATCGTTTTTTTTTAAATCAACATAACTCAAAAAGAAAAAGAAAATTGTCTTAATTTTTATGAAAAAAATTGTTAGAATTGTAAAATCGATTCTTACATGCTAAAAAAAATATTTTAAAATTTAAAGCCAATTTGTAACAAATGGAAATCTTAGAATTGGACGCATTTTTTTCTCAATAAAGGCAATATAATTGTCTGAAAGTTCGCCATACATTGCAAGATGGGCACTTTTAAGGAAAACAAGTTTTCCTTACAAAAACTTTTGCTGTCCTATTTTTACCGTGTATCGCGCCAACTCGTCTTATAATTTGGTCTTAAAAACCTCACAGAAGCCAATTAAATTTAATTAAAACTTTTTTTCCTTAAGAGTGCCCATCCCGCGATCTATGGCGAACTTTTAGACAATTATATTGCCTTTATTGAAAAAAAAGTTTGTCCAATTCTAAGATAGCCATTTCGAGGATCTTTGTTTGTTGTTTTGATTCGCAGTTTTATTTTAAGAAATTATTTTTGAGAGGTGGTTTGTTGTGAGTTCTGTTTTTTGGGGTGGTTTATTGAACTTGGGACCGATGTGCCGATCGAAAAACTATATCAATTTTCTTCTTGACTATTTTGCCTCTGCTATTTAATACGCTCGTAAAAGTGTTTTTCAAAAAGTTGATTTCAAATTTAACGGTTTAAAACTGTTAATGACGTCACCACACATAAAACTTTATTTGGACCAACTTAAGAAGTTTATAATAATCAATGACATGAAACCTTAAATACCATCTGATAATACAATGACAAGTCGATCGAAATATCTATTAAAAAAAACATGTTTCCACAACCGCCTAAATATCTAGTTCGTTATATTAACCTTCTTTTTGTTCTCCATCTTCGTTGATGCTCAGTGAATTCTTAACTTTGCTGTGATAAGCTTACCTGTGAACAGAAAACAGAAAGAAATATGTATTAGAATTTGTTACATTTCATCGATAGTTTAAGTTCTGAGCTAATCTTAATTGGAGTGGCTTTTATTTCAGAAAAATATTCTTCAATATTCAAAAGTGCTTACATATATAACGGAAATATAAATTGTTTTTCGATTTTGGACACTTTTCTTTCAATGTAGATTTTGAGTTCACGGATCGCTGAAACGTTTCACTTATATGACAGCAAAATAAAATCTCCACTTTATTTCGTGGTACAACATGTTAACATTCTTGTTACATTCAGTCAATTGGCATCGAATCGAGTGCAAGTGCGCAAACGCATTTTGTACGAACGGCAGCAAAATCCAAATTTATCTGTACGCGATCTTGTCAAGAAACTAAAATTAACGAAAAATACTGTGGTTTGTGTTTGTAAATCATTTGACCAGCGCTTGATTGTGGATCGGAAGGTTTATTATTTATTTATTTTTTTCGTCAACCGATCGTAGACTACAAATTGACGCTTACTTCTATCTTCTTATAGATCGCCTAGAAATAAAATAATGTCTTAGGTTACTACGTTACATTGTTAAGTTAATTGATTCACAATGCAGATTATAGAGAGACATCATTCGGTTAATTGGTCCAAATTTCGCATAGTATGCGCATAAGTTGGAAGTGGAACAAATCGAAAAGTATGCTCCTGACAAATGGACAAGAAAGTAAGATATGCTTTATAGAGAAGGAAGTCAATCTCTGCGTAAAAAAGGGCGCGCAAAGGGGGAGATAGAAGGAATACCAAACAAAAAAAAGAGCCACAGCGGGGGATAAACAAAGCTTACAAAGTAAAAAAACGTCCCAAAAAGTGTTAAAAAACAAAATTTCACCCCAAATATTTTTCCAAAGGAACTTTAAAACAATTCGATTTTGACATTCTGATTTTTCCATTTCATCTTCCTGTAGGAACAACCTTTTTTTTCTTTTGTTCCTTCTCCATCTCTCCAATTTTGCTCCTTTCTCCTTTTTGAATGTATTTGTTTTATTTGTCAAACGTATCGAGTATCGACCGCGATTTTTGTTATCCCATGTGGTAAACTTGTACGTCTTGTTTCGATAAGCTCATTTATATCGACATATGATGAGTTTTGTTTTTGCTCTTTGTTTATTTGCTTATTTATGCTTCTCAAACATTTGCGTTTATTGTTCTCAGGTATTTGGGACCAGTGATTTATAGTTACCAACCAGTTAAGGTCAGCAGTAATATAACAGGCAGTTCTAAAAAAAAATCTTATTTTCAAGCAAAAAAAAAAAAAAAAACAAGAAAGATAGTTTTTTCTTGTTTAAAAAAGCAATATATTCAGAAAAGCAGTCATATAATATGTGTTTTAAATCTTCTGTTATTTTACAGTGTTCGCATAGGTCGTTTCTTATTAAGTTCCAACTGTAAAGTCGTTCTTTAGTTACAGTATGTCCAGTTCTAATTCTTGTTAGTCTTATTATATCTAATGTTTGATGGTCGATTCAAGTGTTACTGAATTGGCATATTTATAATGCAATTTTCCCTTTTCTTTTGATTCTTGTGTATATTTATCCTGCCACATTATTAACGTTTCCTGTTTAAATATTTGTTTCATGTCGCCAAGGGTGTAGTTATAAGATTCTTCTGAGATCCTTGTAGTTCCCAATTTCGCTGCATTATCCGCTCTGTCGTTACCTATCTGACCTATATGTCCTGGTATCCACTGAATTTTTATTCGCCTGATGCTAATAGTTTATTCCTTAATTTTGTTATTAAGTAGTTATCCGTTTCGTTTTCCTTTTGCAATAGTGTGCATGCACTTATTGAATCTGTAAAAATGGTTAGTTCCTGAATATTCTTTGCTTTGCAATGTTCAATTGCTTTCAATATAGCCACTATTTCTGCATTCATGATTGTGAATCCCGTTTTAAGTTTTCCACTGTATGATATCTTCTCTTGTGGATCATAATACCCAATTCCAACTAGTGAATCGATTATTGATCCGTCTGTATATATGTGATAACCTTTATTGTATTTAGTTTGTATTAATTCTGATACTATTGTTTTTTGTATGTTTATTGGTAATTTTTTTTATTTATTTAACCTAATTAAACCTTTAATTTCATCGTCGACAATAATTCTGTTCTTAATCTGATCTCTGTCATGTTTTAGTTGAATTCTTTTACCAATTTGTAAAAAGTTATAATTATTTTCTGAGGCTGTTTTTTCGAGGTACGATACGTGTTTTGAAATGTGATTCATATGCATTATATCCCATAATTTAGGTTCTATAGGGCTATTCTCATAAAATATTGTTTTAGCGATTTCCTTGAGTGCTAAATATTTCGCGCTACACTTCAATGGTAGTTCTCCTGCATCGTATAGTACAACATGGTTAGGAGTTGACTGTAATAGTCTTAACGACGTTCTGAGTGCTAAATGATGGATCGTTTCTTGTTTTTTGGATTCTGTTTTGGAAGCTGCTGCTATTATTGTTATTCCGTATTCTAAATGAGGTCACACTAATGCTTTTGTAATCCGTAACTTCAGTCCCGGATGAGCTCCACTTTTCTTTCTGCTAATCATTTTCAGTATGTTTATTTTCCTTTTCGTGTTTCCTATTACAGTTTTAATGTGTGTTTTGTAATTGAGTTTGTGATCTATTTGTATTCCCAATATTTTGTGATTTTCTTTAATGGTTATCGGATTGTTATTTATATTGATATCTATGTTAGGATCAAATTTGTTTTTGAATACCATAGATGCCGATTTGGTCGAATTGATTTCTAAACCTAGTTCTTTAAATGTTTCGTGGATTCTTTTTAGAAAATTATTCATTTTATTAGCCACTACTGCCGTACTAAAACCTTTTGCTATTGCTGTGAAGTCATCTGCAAACTGTATTAACACTTCGCCCTCGCTAACTATTGCATGAACTATTTTTGAATAAATATTAAAGAGCATTGGGGATAATGGACAACCTTGTGGAAGACCGTGGTATGTTATTTGTGTTATTTCTGTGTTATCATTTAGTTTAAGTATTATTTTTCTTTCTTTTAGATAAAAATATATCCAATTTACTATTTTGGTTGGTATTTTATATTGTTTTAGTGCTGCTAATAATTTATTGATAATTACATTGTCGAATGCTTTCGTCAGATCAATGAATGTTGCTATGATAACTTCTCCTTCTCGCTTTGCTTGATGTATTTCCGAAATTAATGCATTGACACATGTTATGGCTGAAGTATGTTTTTTAAAGCCAAATGAATTAGTTGGTAACAAGTTATTTATGTTTAGGAATTCAACCAATCTATTTTTAACGATACTGTTGATAGGTGTAAGAAGAATTTTCAACATTGCTAGGGGCCGGTAAGAGTCAGATGCATAAGGGTCTTTCCCTGGTTTCAAAAGTGGAATTATTTTTATAGATCTCCATTCTATTGGAATTCTGCCGGTATCTAAGATTTCATTTAAATGCTCTGTTATTCTTATTTTTAGGTTCAAATTCACTCGTATAAGATAAAAAATGAAAAATCATCAACTCCAGGGGTTGTATGGTCTTTTTTAGCTATCAATGATTTTGTGAATTTCTAAGAAATTTATTTTCATTTGTCTGTCTGTTGGTGTTGGAATGAATTGTATTTCTTCTACGTTCGGAAAGTTAGTTTTAATAAATTGTGAAGCCAATTGTTTATCCGTGAGTAGGTTATTATTGTTATTTGAGGGGCGACCACCATTGAGCATTTTTACTGTATCCCATAATTGTTTTTGGCTCATGTCTGGGTTAATTGATTCTGTCAGTTCTTTCCAATTTTTTTCTCTTTTCGATTCTTATTTCTCTTTTAAGAATTGCACATGTTTTCTTAAATGCAATAAAATGATCATATGTTTGGTTTGTGTAAAAATCGACCAGTTTGTGATTTTTTTCCTTCCACAACTGTTCTATTTTCTTTGTCCACCATTTTTTGGGTGTTTTTGATTTTATATTGTTATCTATGAAAAATTTTGATGATTGTTTTTTTTCTTCTATAATGTTCAGGAGATCGTCTGGTGTGTATCATTTGGGGCTATAGAGTGATTATTTTGTTCATTGCTTGATTTTTATTCAAATATTGTGTACTATGTTGATATGGTGTTGCCGAGTTATCTATTTGAATTTCAATTACTTTATGATTGCCTAAAAAATCTTCGTTGAGTACGATACATTCTATTTTAGTAGCTAGTGTTGAGGTGACTAAAGTTAGATCAATTGCTGAAGGGATTGTTTCAGGTGGTTTAATGAGCGTGCTCGTACCATCGTTCATTATAATCAAATCTCTATTTCCTATCAGATGTTCTATGAGTTCTCCTCTCGGACAGTTTGGTTGAAATGGATTCCAGATGATGTTGTGGGCATTAAAATCACCTGCTAATATATAAGGTTCATTTAAGAGTTCAATGGTATCAAGAATTTTTTTAGTTGTGTTTTTATATCAGTGTTATTAACCGGTAATGGTGGAATGTAAATAGAAACAATTAGCATTTTAACTGTTGTATTTTTGGTTTCAATAGGTTTTAGTTCTGGTAACTTGACTTGCTAAAAACTGATTTCTTTGTTAATTAGAAACCCGACCCCATCGTGACCTGTTGGTCGTACTTCTGTTATAAATGTATATCCTGTAAATTTGTATGTTTCATTAGGTTTTAACCATATCTCGTTAAGAATTGCTATGTCAATTTTTTCTCGATTAATAAACTGTTTGGTCAATTCACGAGTATTCATTGGCCTGATACTTGTAACGTTATTTTGGATGATTTTTAATTTTCTGTTATGTTGTAAGTCCATGTTCAAATTGTTGAGGTATTTATTTCTGGATTAATTATTGAATTAATTTCATTGCTTATGTTTATTAGTAACAAAGCTTGTTCTATTGTGTCTGTTTTTTGTGTGTTCTGACTGATGAATGGCTTTAATCTTGTCTACTATGTTTTTCGAGTTTAATTGTTTGATTATTTCGTTTTTTATTTGTTGTGTGATTCTTTCTATTTCTGTTTTTTTTCCTTCTCTTTTTTTTTTTTTTTTTTTCCTTTTTTTTTTCTTTTTTTTTTTTATTTTTCTTTTTTTTTTTTATTTTTCTTTTTTTTTCTATTTCTTTTTTTTTTAGCTCTCCTTCCTTTCTTTTTACTATCAAAAATCTCTTTTGTCTTTTTAATTTAACCCCCACTCTTCCCGCCCAAGAGAATCCTGAACAACCGTATTTCTACCGATTTAATCTGGAAATGCTTGCTAACCCTTAATTGTCACATTCGATTTCGCCTGACAGCAGCAAAGTCGAAATACCGTGCGTTTGATTGTACGAACGGTGTTGGCTTTCTATAGGCTTCGTTCGTGATGTTTGAATTAGTAATGGGTTTCATTTGTGCAGTGCAAATCAATAGCCCGTCGTAATTGCTACCGAACTCGTTAGGTGGATCCCAAATAATCCCATCAATTCATTAATTAATGCCATGCTTTATAGCGGTTAAATGGAATGCAAATTGAAACGCCCTTTCTGGGTTCGGAGAATTTTGTTAAATCAGTCAGTTTAAAATTCACTGCCTCAAGTCATGTCCTATTGAACAATCCGACAAAACGTGACCATAAATATTTGATTGTCCTGTCTGTTCATCGCAAATCCATAGTCAAAGAAATACGGCAAATGGATAAATGCTGTGACAAACGAGATCCGATGGTGAATTTAATTGAATTGTGGTTGAAACGTGGTTTTCAGATTATGTTTACCGGTGGGTTGTCTGTGGTGAAAAAAGACAACGACAGTTCATTTCAGAGTGTTGTGGTTGACTTTTCTGTGCCGGAAAAGGAGATTTGTTACGATCAATCGAATAGGATCAAACCGTTTGAAAATTTCAGTTGGATAAAGTTAAATTGGAGTTATCTTGGGTTTTGCTAGTTCCCATTCCAGTTTTCGCTTCTAACACATTATTTTGATTTAGTGCTTAGGTAAGAATTGCAGTACACTCATGAAAACGCGATGCGAGATAGAAGAATCCAAGTTGAAAAATGCAGAAGACACCGAGTTGTGATAAATCTGACAGCTCCCATGTGAAAGTGTAGGACGAAAATTAAAAAAAGCTTCAAAAAAATTCAAATGAAATTTTAATTGAAAGCGGTTTGTTGTATGATAGAAGAAAAATCCAAAACTGCAACAAAGGGGCAATATTTTTATTTTATTTTTATTTTCCATCATACAACAAACCGCTCTTAGCTAGAATTTCATTTGACTGTTTTAGAAGCATTTTGAAATGTTCGTCCTATACTTTGACATGTGAGCTGTCAGGTTGTTCACCACTCGGTGTCATCTTCTTCTTTCAATCTGGATTCGCCCATTGAACAAAACACTTATGGTTCTTTCAAACGAAAGATTCTCGTGTGTTGAAAGGTAAGTGTTGTGTCCAATCTTGCGTCGCGTTTTCATGAGTGTTTTCGTTTCTCATCTAGTAATTTTTTTTTCAATGCACGTTTCATAATCAAATTTTACGCTCTGATAGAGAATACAAATCAATCAGCTGTCAAAGCATTCCAGCACAGACCTCTAGGGGCATTGCTATTGTCCTCTGCAGTACACAAAAGTTCTCTACAACAAGGCTGGTAGTGTACACTCAAAACAATATACACGTTGCCATAAATTGGGTTTCACTTTGATTCGCTTTACTGCACAGTGGTCAAAAAGTGCTCGATTTTAACGCTCTCAACTGATAGCTCCCTATGTAGTGGAGGTAGAGCGATGACGTTTTGACGATTGATGACAATGAATTTTGAATCAATGAGTTATTGAACTTTTTTCCGTTTTTTTTCGTCGTATATTCGACGGCTGTACCACACTTAGGAGCAAGTAGGAGCAGATTGAGGATGGCTGTAGCTAATAGTATAATAGTTATAAGAGCTTTCAAGTGGTGGTTAGTTTATGCGACCACGACCGTCTGCTGGAGAGCTATGCTCAAAACAAATATCGATGGTTTTTCTATATTTCATGATTTGAACAGTATAAAAATTTTCTTATCCATTTTTTTCACTCCTTTTTCTTCTGATTTGCGTCTTTCGCTTCTCTTCCTACGCTTATATTCATTCGCTTCTCTTCTTTTGCTACTTATCCTCCACAATTATTCTTCTGCTACTCTTATTCTACTTTGTTTTTCTTCTGCTTCTCTTCATCCATTTCTCTTCATTTCTCCACTAGTCTTCTTCCACTTCTCTTGCTCTTCCGGTTAACTTCTTCCGTTTCATTTCTTCCGCTAATCGCTTTCGTTTCTCATCTACCGCTTCTCTTGTTCTGTGTCTCTTATTTCGGTATTTTTCTGTTACTTCAATTCTATTGTTTCTTTTCTTCCGCTTCTCATCTTCCGCATTTATACTTCCGCTTCTTTGCTTTTTTTATGTGGAAGAAAAGAAGCGGATGAGAGACACGAAGAATATGGAGTGGAAGAAGAGAAGAGAAAGAAGAAAAGCGGAAGAAGATAAATGGAAGAATAATAGCGGAAGAAAACATACGGAAGAGGAGAAGCTGAAGAAAAGAAGTGGAAAAGGCGGAAGAATAGAAGCAGAAGAAGATAAAAGAAGTTGAGAGAAAAGAAAATGCAAAATTATAGTAGAAATTGAGAAATAGTGAAGCAATAATTGACCGGCACGAAGGCACTCAGGTGTAAAGTGTCGTAAATAAAAAAATAAAAAGTATAAAAAAATTGCGTTGTCATGGTAACCACACCTTCAAACTCATTATTTTCAGCTTAGAAGTGCTTCTCCCAGCTGCCATCTTGACCAAGCGGAAGGTGATGTCATACATCGCCAAGATTTTCGACCCACTGGGTCTTCTCGGTCCAGTCATCACGAAGGAAAATCTCTTCCTGCAGCGTCTATGGGCATTGAAGCATGGCGGAATTCTCTGCGAGTGGGATTCTCCGCTACCAGAGCAGCTTCAGCACGAGTGGAAGCAGTTTCACAACACGCTGCACATTCTTGCTGAAGTTCAAGTTCCTCGTTTCGTGTTTTCGTCGAACGGTGCTGCTATTCAACTCCATTTCTTTGCCGATGCATCCTCCGTTGCGTATGGAGCTTGTTGCTTTATCCGCACGGAATCTCCGGAAAGTTTACAAGTCCATCTGTTGACGTCAAAGTCATAGGTCGCTCCTCTGTCCACGCACCACTCCATCGCCAGACTAGAGCTCTGTGCAGCACATCTGGCAACTGAGCTCCTCAAGAGAGTGTAGGCCTCGCTGAAGATCACCATTACCGCCTATTTTTGTTCCGATTCCAGCACTGCGGTTCAATGGCTGCGCGTCGCTCCAACCCACTGGAAAACATTCGTTGCCAACTATTCCCGTTAGTGGCCCGGCCCTTCACGGCTCTCAGTGTTGCCTGAATGTAGACCCAAGACCGTCATCGACCAGGAGAACTCCCCTGTAGCGTCCGAAAAAGGGCGCAAGGCACCGATTGTGGCAATGACTGCAGCACAAGCAGAATTCTGCGGAGATCTGTTTTCTCGTTACTCTCGCTACAACAAGCTACGTCGTGTGGTTGCATTCTGCAGCCGCTACATTCAAAGATTAAAGCAGCGCATAGAGTTGCGCAATTCTGAATCATCTCCTCCTACATTGGCCATTAGTGGCCGAGTAATTTCATCGTTCATCGTATCACTCACCGCTTCCGAGCTCCAACACGCTGAACACCTGCTCTGCCGTTTAGCGGGTTTAGAAGGAAACATTTGCTGCGGAGTTATCGGATCTCACGAATGGTGAACGTGTCGCCAGGTTATCATCGCTGTGGCTGAAACCGTTCGTGGATGAAGACGATACTCTTCGCATCGGTGGTCGTCTGCATAACGCCACACTATCCGTCGCAAACAAACACCCGATAGTTCTGTCCGCCAAACATCCGCTGTCTATTCTGCTGGCTAGCAGCCTTCAAGTTAGTCTACTGCACACAGAGCCACAACTCCTGCTGGCCACTCTTCACCAGAACTTTTGGATCCTTGGCGGCAGAAATCTTGTCAAGTCCGTTTTTCACCAATGCCACACTTGTTACCGATCCAAGCCTACTCTAGTCCAGCAGAGCACAGCCGTTTTAGCGTTACTTTGTATAGCCCAACAAACTATAGTTACTACTGTAGATCTGAAGTTCTGAACTCAAGTGCATTTTGGAAAACTTAGTAAATCCCAGAAAGATACAAAAATATTATGTATATGTACCATATTCTACAACAATGCTTTATACTATTAATAAGGCTTTTATTTTTTCTTTCAGAACTTCTTAGATTCCCGATGTTCTAGATCGCCAATTAGGCCTTAGATTTATATGTTTTTTGTTTATATATTTTGCAGATAGAAAAATTGATGCAGAACAAATTTGCCGAAGAAAGTGTACACTTTTATTCAGTCTGTGATTTTATACAGCCATTTTCCTTTTGGGGTCATATATGATCCCTTAGGCTGGAAGGGGTTAATATAGTTTTTAAGACAAGGCTTAACAATTATGATTTTTTCAATAGTATGTGGTCCAAAATCAACACTGTTCTCTATTGAAATTGCGTGGATATATTTCCGAACAATTGGGGCAAAAATTTTGAAAATATTTTGATAAATGACTGAGATATCAACGCTCAAAACCTGACCACTTTTCGTGACGGTCGTAATGCGATTTTTTTTTTAATTGTACCCCAGTATACAAAACAAAGACGTAGTCTTCGTTATAAATGTAACCTGGCCTAACAGAATAATCATATTTTCAATGATGATTTTGTAAAATTTAAACAAATTTAGCACTAATAAATAAATTTTATACTGTAGGTATGTTGACTATTCTAAATTCAAAACAAAAAACGCCAGATGTGTGAGACGAAGTTACGAAAATATTGATAAAAGGGTTGACTCTGGTTAGTTTGCCTAGATCAGATACCGTTTTTAGCGTTAGAATTTAGATTCAAACAAAACTGCTAAGAAAGAAACACTAAAAAGTGTCATATCCAACCGATTCGCCGTTCAGCGTGGAAACCCTCTGGCCTCAAATTGCCATCCAGATCATTGTTGATTGGCTGAACACAAAAGTTTTCAGGAAAAACGTCCCTCTCCCAATATCACAGCACACCATTGCCCGCGCGCGCACACACACACACACATTCCGAGGACTGAGGCAAGATGAGATTTTATTGGATTCCATAAATTCACCATTTTCAAAGGTAGCATTTAGTCCAGGCGAAGCAACACCAGCAGCATCGTCGTATTAAGACGGCTAAGTTACAGTACCGGGCATAAAAACGGACAATTGATGGCTGCTCGGACAATTTGGCTTCTCGGGAATCAAATGCCTTACCGCAGCAACAATGGCACACAACGCCGTACGCAGTTGATTGGCCATGGAGAGTCTTTCCGGCAGATTAGATAGGCATTTACCCTTCACCGGGATTGATATTAAACTTACAGAATGATTGCGCTTATGCGGATGGTTTTCGTTAAGCTAGCGCATAAAGTATTTGAACGTTTAAGATACCATTTTCACATAGCCGTCTGTGGACCTTTCCCGAGAATCAATCAAACGTAATATGTAATATGTTGATCACAGTTAATCCTACCAAGCAGAGCCATTTTCGCATGGAAAAGCCAAAGTGGAACCATGTTTCTCCATTCCCGGAAGGTGAGCCTCGTTCACACTATGGCGAGTCAGTTGGTGGACATGACCCAAATGAGCACACGCAGCGACGGTGTCTCCAGTTGAAATACTTTCCAAACATAATCTGCGTCACTCGTCTGTCTTCAGAGGCTAGATTCAAAGTGTCACTTCCCCTTGTTCTTAAGGTGTGTGAATTGATTAATTTTCCAGCAAGGTGAACATTTACCAAAAAGGTTTTTCTTCTCAGACGCCGTAGCATCAAACAAATCAACAGGTCTCTCGTCGCTTGCTTGGATGACTGCTCGCTGAATAAGGTCGAGTCAAAAGCATTCGATCGTAAAATTTCTGCAAGCCATCATATCATCCTCGAGCGAACGTGTGAACATATGGCTGCCATTGGGTTGTAAACTAGATCGTTTTATGAAATTGATATCGAAACTGGTGAACCAAAACGAATGATGTTGGAGACACCATTGGCGGGCATAATTTTGCTTCAGATCCGGACGAGCAGTACATTATGCCAAGGCTGGTGATTGCTGTATTTTCCTTGTATTTACTTTTTGATTTTGTTTGCCAAAAGTGGTACAATTTACAGGAAGCTCATACAACTTTCAGGCTTTTTAGGATAGGACTTGTCATTAAATTAATTAAAAAACAAAATACACGGAAGGGAACATTTCAAAAGAAGACATCGTTAGTCTGCCTTTAGATGATGGTGAGGAAATCATGGAATACGTGTATCTGGGTAAATTGGTGACCGCCGTCAAAAATATCAGCAGAAAGACCAAAAGATGCGTTATGGCTGTAAACCCTGCCTGCTTTATACTCTGAGGGATGTTTTCATCGAAAGTTTCGAAAGCTTACATCACTTCAAATTTGAACATCTACAAGACATTGATTCGACCAGTAGCCCTCTACGACTACGAGACATGGACTACGCAACGGATCTTAATGGATCTACGATCTACGATGGATCGCAGATGACAGACAGAACGTGGAGAAGGAGAGTGAGCCACAAATTGTTGGAGTTGTTGGGAAAACCCCGCAAAAATCGTAGAAAAATTTTGGGCAGCGGGGTGAAAAAGAATTGACTACGACGAAACAAACGAGAGGTGGCCCTCCGCAGAGCAGGTGATGAGATCACCAGTGTCGAACCTGGTGGCCACTATGAGCATCATCGATTTTACGTCTCATGGTGAGCAACAACCACAGCAGCAGTACAACGTGTGGTCAAAGTACCCAAACTAGCGAGTATAGAGGCGGCAAAGAAGTTTCTATATGGCCTGCATGATTTCGTCGACAAAACGTGCAAAAAGAAGCAGATGGTTATCAAGATCCAAGAAGCCATTGGATTGGTCGTTAAAGAATGGAAAAGCGCAGCTCAGAGAGCTGTGACAGCTGATAAGGAATTGTCGGTTGCCAAGGCTGCTCTGGCCGTGGCATCGAAAACGGCACCGAAGAAGATAACCACCAATACAGCTTTGCAGGTCATTAGCGAGGTGAGAAGCAACCCCTGGATGGCGGTGCCAATGCCTTCGCCTGAAGATGCAAGACCAGGGGGCTCCAAACCGTAGTCTCTAATGAACGATGATGGCACCGAGTAAGGCACCGAAGAAGACAGTCCAAAAAAAAAAACAAAAAAACACCCCAAAAAACACCACACCACAAAATAAAAAATACTCTTCCCTTTTTTTTTTCTTTTTTTCTTTTTTTTTTTTTTTTTATTTTCCCCCCCAACAAAAAATTTTGTTTTTTATAAATATAAAACAAGCTATTGTATACTTCTCCTCACCACATTTTTTTTTCCCCTTTTTTTTTCTTTTTGAACCATTGTCCCTTTTAATTATTTTTGTCTTCAAATAAAACTATAATATGACGCCAAATGTAATGTACTTATTGAGCAAAATGCACTATAAAAAAAAACAAAAAAAAAAAAAAAAAATAAAACAAAATCTTATGAGCAAAATCATAACGGCTGTTCCAGAAAGTATAAGCACACCTCATTTTAACGGTCACTTTGAATATAATGAAATATTTCAACATGTTTTGGCTGCTTCCTTTTGTTTGCATATTTCTGAATGACATAGCATCAAAAAAGTGCTCAGTTTTGTGTTACCTATCAAAATGCGCGGTCTTACTCCGGAACAAAGTATCGTGCACAAATGATGCACTGTGAGCGGACTCTCCTTGAGAAAATTGGCCAAGGAAGAGGGTGTAAGCGTCGGAGCGGTACGATCTGCGATTCGAACATATAGAGAACAGTGTACGTTTGAAGATGCGCCGAAGAGTGGTCGGAAATCCGGTCCTGTTAGTCCGGATATCGATAAAAAGATCAGGGATGCCTACAAGCGAAAACCAGCGACTTCCGTTCGGGATGTTGCGAAAAAACTAGGGACCTCGTCGAGTAACGTCATGCGTGCCAAAGAAAGACTTGGGCTAAAAACATACCGGAAGCAGAAAAAACCCAAAAGGAACCCAAAACAGGCCGCGTCCGTGAAACCACGGGCCCGCAAACTCTACGATTCGTTATTGTGTAGAAATTCTGGGTGTATTATAATGGAAACGTATGTGAAACTAGATTACAAAACGCTTCCCGGACCACAATTCTATACTGTAAGCAAAGACACAGACATCCCCGAAACGGAGAAGGCAATTTTTACCGAAAAATTCGGTAAGAAAGTTATGGTTTGGCAGGCAATATGCGAGTGTGGTAAAACATCTAGTCCGTACATCACAACGGAGACGATGAACACTCAGAAATACGTTAAGGAATGTCTCCAGAAGCGATTGTTGCCGATGATCAGACAGCACGAAGGTCAAGTAGTGTTTTGGCCTGATTTGGCGTCATGTCATTACGCAAAGGACACTTTAGAATGGTACAAAAGTCAAAATGTATGTTTGGTGCCGAAAGACATGAACCCGCCGAACTGCCCGGAGGCACGGCCAATCGAGACTTTTGGGCTTTGCTTCGAAAATTCATAAAACCAGCGGACGACATCCAAAAATTAAAAAAAATTGGCCAAAAGTGGTCAAAATTGTGGGAAGTACCACTGTGCAGAAGCTAATGGGTCATGTTCGAGGAAAAGTTAGGAGTCTTGGCTATTATTAAATATTTTGATTATACGAGAGTAAAATACCATATAAAACACAAACACATATATGATTTGCCAAATAAAATTATTAAAACTAAAAAAAACATGACTTTTTTTGTTATTTTAAAAGTGTGCTTATACTTTGCTGGAACAGTCTATATTTCTCCCCTTTTTTTTGGGGAAGGGCGGCGGCGCGGCAGGCAAAAGACAACACAAAAAAGGGGGGGGGGGGGGTTTTTTTTTTTTTTTTTTTTCCCCCCCCGGGGGGTGTGGTGTGGTGTTTCTCTCTCTCAGTAATATTGTTGTTGTGTGCCAAAAAAAAATTATTTTTTTTTTTTTTTTTTTTTTTTTTTTTTTTTTTTTTTTTTTTTTATTTTTTTATTTTATTTTTATTTGGTTGTTTGTGGGGGGGCGGATTTCCTTCCCAAAGTTTTTTTTGGGCGCGCTGTTTTTTGTTGTTTTTTCCCCGTTTTTGGGTTGTCTACTTTCGGCAGAAAATGAAAGCCCAAGACTTTTTGGGCATTAATAGAAATTTGACGCGTCGTTATCCGGGGACCGAATTTCATCAGGTCAACCGAAACAAACTGCGTGTTACTGCACCTGCGTATAAAATTGCTAGTGACGAAGGTTATAATGCCGAGTACTACGTCTACATCCCATCTCGAGATGTGGAGATAGATGACGTGTGAAGACGTTATGGAAGGCAAGGGGCGACTTCCAAATTCTGCTTCGTCTACCATTGAAATTCTGGAATGCAAACAATTGCATGCAGGGTCAATGATAGATGGAAAAGCCCCCCCCCCCCCCCCCTTCAGACGGAGGAGGAGTCTCGAACCAACACAAGAAGCTTCTTTGGCCCCAAAATACCCTGCATACAAATTTTCATAACAGTAGGGATAATTGTCATGTTTGATTGAAATTTGTGTGTCATTTCCAGAGAGAGAGGAAGGGTCTCAGATCACCGTAGAAACATTACTTGCCTTCAAAAACTTCCACCTGCCAAATTTGATTCCATTTGCATGATTAGTTTTCGAGTTATGCAAAAAAAAGTTTGTTTCATTTGAATAAGAGCCATCGCTTCCTGATAAAGGAGGGGTCTCAAACTACTATAGAAACATTTCTTGTCTCCGAAAACCCCCACAGGCCAAATTTGGTTCTATTTGCTTGATTATTTCTCGAGGTATGCAGAAATTTGTGTTTCATTTGTATGGGAGCCCCCCCCCCCTCCTCCTCTACTTGAGAGAGGAGTGGTCTCAAACTACCGTAAAAACATTTATTGACTTCAAAATCCCCACATGTCAAATTTGGTTCTATTTGCTTTATTAGTTCTCGAGTTATGTAATAATTTCAGTTTCATTTGTATGAGAGCCCCCCCCCCCTTAATAGGAGAAGGAGGGGTCTCAAACTAACATAGAAACATTTTTCGCCTCCAGAAAACTCCACATGCCAAACTTGGTTTCATTTGCTTGATTATTTCTTGGGTTATGCAGAACACACCATAGAAATAGTTTTTGCCTCCAAAAACTACCACATGCTAAATTTGGTTTCCGTTGCTTGATTAGCTCTCGAATTATGCAGAAATTTGTGCTTCATTTGTATGGGAGCCCCCCTTTTTAGAGATGGGAGGGGTCTCAAACTATCATAAGAACCTTTCCTGGCGCCAAAAACTCCTGCATACAAAATTTCACGCCGATCGGTTCAGTAGTTTTCGATTCTATAAGGTTCAGACAGACAAACAGAAATCCATTTTTATATTTATAGATATATGGATATGATATTGATAACTGCTTGGAAAATAGATGCACGCTAAGACAACTTGCAGACGATGCTGTGATCTCCTTTAGAGGTCCACGAGCGGAAACCTGGCAAAGACCATTGCAAAATTCCCTAGATAATCTGGTCTTTTGGGCCAGAAATTTGGGGAGAGAGTTTTCACCGCAAAAAGCCAAAGCGGTTCCCAGTTCAACTGCTTCTTAGGGTGTTGGTAAGAGTCATTACCCAATCTTTGTTCTTCAAATACCTTGGAGTCATGTTCGATTCAAAATGCACTTGGAGTACTCACATTGCGTATTTGAAACAGAAACGTCAACAAAGAATCAATTTTCTAAGATCAATTTCCGGGACATGGTGAGGTGCTCACCCGGAAGACCTCATTAAACTCTATAAAACAACTATTCTTTCAGTTCTCGAATATGGCTCTTTTTGCTTTTTCTTGGCATTGGAACGCATTCAATATCGTTGTTTACGTATTGCCCTTGGCTGAATGTATTCAACGCATAATATGAGCCTGGAGGTTCTGGCAGGAGTGAAACCCTTACAGAACCGCTTCTTGGAGCTCTTATCTAAAGATTGGACTCGGAAAAAATGCGACACTTCGTTTTGGGTGTAACTTTCGCGTGGATAAAAATTAATGAAATTTTGCGTAATACTAGTTTAGAGTGTTATTTTTATGTGTGCAACATTTTATCACGATCTGTCAAGTAGTTTTCAAGATGCATTCGAAACAAGAAGATTGGGATCCACCATTCCACCGTGTCCCGCGTTGTGAAGATGTTCCAGGAGACGAAAACCATCGAGCGATGGAAGCGGCCGAAAACCGAAAACGGAATACCCAGAGAAGGCGCGGAAGATTAGGCAGTACTTTAAGAATAACCCAAACCTTTCAACCCGAGACGTGGCCAAAAAGGTTAATTCATCGAAGTGGTTTGTCCAGCAGACCATGAAGCGGGCTGGACTACGTGTTTTGACGTAGGACTACGTCTGTGTTTTCAATACTGTTTGTTCGAATTGCGAAAATGTGGAGCGTCACGAAAAATATATAGGTTTTGAACGTTAATAACTTAGTCTTTCCAAGATTGATTTCCAAAATGTTTGCACCAATCTATCGGGGCATTTTCTACGCTTCGATTTCAATATTTCAAACTATTGATTTTTAACATTCAACTTTTGAAATTAACGCAAATATATGGTGATGTCTTATAATGCCGATTTTTCAGAGTAAATTTACTAAATGCACAGTACTTTACTTTCACAGACTTCAAATTTAAGTAAGGAACGTCTCACATGCAGCAGTGCATGATATAAAGGGGGGGTACACCTTCAAATTATCTGCATTCGCTCGGCAGCCATGGAGCTGTGCAGAGTAAAAAAAACAAAAAATTACCACCACCACAACCACCTACTAACAAAAGAAAAAGAAAAAAACAAAAAAAAAAAAACAACAAATAAACAATAAAAACAATATATTACGCTACATTGCCCCCCCCAACCCCTAACACCGATCTGATTGCAGGGAGGGGACACAACTCAACATTCCATTTTTTTTTTTTGGAAGGACCGGCAAAAAAAAAACAAAAAAAAACTAACCACCCCCCCCCACGAAAGATCAAACAAGCAAAAAAAAAGAACGTCACCAACATTCCATTAATGCGAATAAATTATTTTCCCCCCCCTACACACGAAAGTGGGATACATGAAACAGTTTGTTAAACGACTCGACAAGAACAGCGAGGCTTTTCTACACCTGAAACTTGTATTCTCCAAATTAAGTGACGCTAAGATTAAAGAAGGTACTTATAAAAATTTCACAACACAACACATTCTTCGAAAAAAAATCATCCCAATGTATTTTAATGTTCTGATTATTATGAATTACAGGCATTTTCGTTGGACCGCAGATTCGTAAGCTGATGACTGATAAGGACTTTGTAAAGAAATTGAACCAAGTAGAGAAAAGAGCATGGCTTAGTTTTATTTCTTTGTGCCAAAAATTTCTTGGAAACGCCAGAAGCTCGAATTACGTTGAGGTGGTCCATGAGTTTTTGGAAGCCTATGGAGAGATGGGATGCAACATGTCAATAAAAATTCATTTTTTGCATTCTCATTTGAATTTTTTCCCAGACAATCTCGGTCAATTCAGCGACGAACAAGGTGAACGATTCCACCAAGAAGTATCAAGGATTGAAAAAAGGTTTACAGGAAAGAACCAAGTTAGGATGATAGCTAACTACTGCTGGTCACTGAAACGTGAAACCGATGACTCGTCTTATAAACGCAGAAGATCAAGCAAACAATATTCTATCCGAATATTCACTATCGTTCTGCTTTGAGTGCAAATTTGAAGAGACAAGATTAAAAAAACAAGAGAAATAGTATGTTATAAAATCATTTAAAATATGATTCGGAATGTTAATTTTTCATTGAAAGTCCGAATGGCCCTCCCATTTTGCTTATTCCTTTCCTGTATACATTGTTACTCCGGAGCGCTCTCAACGTTGATTTTTTTTCACTTTTTTTTTGTGGCACAGTGTTATTATTAACCTAATAATTATCGTTCACTTTTTCGCTTTGTTGGTGATACTGAGCTCATATTCGTTGCCCAATTCCAACAATTTTATTTGCGAATTAACGCTTATCGTATTTTGACAGCCATTTTTTTTAATTATAAGAAGCGATACCAGTGTAGCATTACCACAATAACCGAAAACGGCTTTAAATCAAACATTTATCAAATATATCTTGTTGGAATTCTCCTTGCATGTTATTTGGTCCAAGCAAGGATGTTTTGAAATCTCTCTATCCCGTTTTGTCGTTTTGGCATCGCGTTTCTTTTCTTATTTTTTTGGGCAGGTATTTTTTTTGTCTATATTTTCTTCGTCCAATATTTCTTCCTGTGTTAGCTGTTTCAATTGGGTTTACACTTCAAGAAAACTGTAATTTTTGTGTAGATTTATTTCCCGCCACGGTAATTCAAGTCCCGGGCTCCATTTAAAACACACAGCCGCACAAATCCCATGACGCTTTTTCCGACCTGTAAACCAGTCTTAAACCGGGAAATTTTTAACATTTGGTCCAAGAAAACCGGGAAAAACCGGGAATTTTAAAATGAAAATTGAGTGGCCACCCTGTAATTAAGAGCCACCAAATGCTTTCTAAAGAGTGTAAAATAGAATTTTCTTGGCCCTTTTCAGGACTTGGCTGACTGGACAGCCATTTTTAATGCAGTCGTGTGCTATGCCAAGCTCGTGTATGATCCAGTTGGTAGTCATATCACGATATGATGTACATGTATATGTATAGATATATATGTAGATGATTTCGAAATATATGTAGATGATATAGATAAATATATAGATGTATATGGTGATGATATTGATATATTTGTAGATTATATCGATATATATGTAGATGATAGAAATGTATTTGATGATGATATTGATATGTTTGAAGATGATATCGATATATATGTAGATTATATAGATAAGACGCAACATTGAGTGTTAAAAATCCGCAATCACTTTGTCTATACAAGCAGAACGGCATTTTTTCGGGATAGAACCATATGTGTCTAGCACCCTGGTTCCCAAATTTCGACAGAATGCCAATAACTATTATATGATGTATTTCACACAAAAAGATCTCTTCAGGGCTACTATTCTGATTTTGAGAGCGTGTTATAATGAATTATTAAAAGAGTTTGCTGATTGTATCCGCGTGACACCTACCTAATTCGTAAATCCTGGCCGATCCTGAATTTCGCACAATTTCTGTTCGATAAATACCAAATATTTCTTAAAATCATGTTTCTGTATAGAAAATAACTTGGGGTCGTTTATAGTTTATTTGCCTTTTGCAATCGCAACCCGCTGGTTGCTGGCACGTTGTGATTTCCCTATTAAAAACATAATTTTATTATAACAAGTTGTTCAATGTTGGTAATGTTCTCTTCAAAATCCAATCAGTGCTTGAAAGTGCTTCAGTTCGTTTGAGTGCGTTGGATAGTGTTCCACCTTGCAATAGGAATCAAATATTTTTGAGAAAGTGTTTGAAAGAGAAAGTGAAATGTCGCAGAATATGGCTGCAAAGTATCAGAGCAGCAATCGGAGCGAATAAATCTTTAAGCTATTTTAAATAATAACATGAGTTTAAAGTCGACTTTTGGAGAAGTTATTAAGGGTTTATTGAATTCCTGCAAAAAAATTATCCTCTAAATTGATGACCAATTAACATAATGATTTGTATACAGTTACATTTTTTTTAAAGAAACCTTGTATGTACTTGTATATAAAATTCATATTTTGAACATTTTTGATTATTTCTTCATTAAGGTAAAATCAAAGTGCATTGATTATTTCTTCATTAAGGTAAAATCAAAACACATGTGAACGAAAGTGTACAAACCATTTTTATAAATTTCAATCGAAATAACTGTTAGTATTGTGTGTAATTGAACATTGCAAGAACGAAACATTATTTATTGACTTTATGTTTCGTTCTTATTACGTTGCGGATGTGCCTAAAAAAAGTTAGTTTTTTTTATAAATGAGACAAAAGCGCAACGGATTATGAACATGCGTGCAACATCATGTATGAAGAATAATTTCCGCGTTTTGTCCCCTCTTCCTCTTCAATTAAACCAAGGCCGGTGTGCCTTCTGCTGTACACAGAAGTTGCCTCCATTGCATTTGGTCCATGGCTGCCATGCCAGCCTCGCTGTCTGCGAAGGGCCAGCAGGTCGCCTTATACCACCTTGCTCGTTGTGCGCCTCTTCTTCTTGTGCCCGTCGGTTTATTTTCGAGAATCATTTTAACTGGGCTGTCGTCCGACATACTTACGACATAAACATTGTGGTTGGTAAATGGCTCGACAATGCGTACTATTGGTACTTCACGTACCTGCAGATATAAAATAGATCATATTGCGATCATTAACCTCTTGTTCAATAACTCCTTTCCCTACCTCCCCGTGGTGCCGACTGGAGTATGCGTAGCCATAGGAAAGATCGGGTAACCAACCCCGGTGGGACCTTGGTCATATGCTGACAGGGAAGGGGGGCTGCCCTCTTCGAAGGGTGAAGCCTATCTGAGCGTCTGTTCACCATGTCAGGTGCGGCTCAAAACAGCGTCTGTTCTCCATTTTAGGAGCTGCTGATCATCGTTCTCGTGCCAGCGTGTTACTCTAAACAGTGCTGTGCACGATGGATCTCCAGCGAGATCGAGGGTTGGGGGAAGCCCAACAAGCCGCTCTTAAAAATTCAAGGTAACAAATAATGCAGAAGTTTTCGTGTTTTGTATTTGTTTGCAAATACGTAGCATATTCACGACAGTGAGTTAGAAGTGACTGATGTTGTAATCTATAATCAGTTTGATTTTGAAAACCCTTAGTGTTTGAATCCTTCATTGAAACAAAAGTGTACCTTTTTTGTTATATTGCACTGTAGGTCCAATTAACTTCATAATAAACATCACTTAACTGGAACATATTAAGAACAAGAAGGCTCCACCTACTTCAACTCAAATTCATATAATTTTGAAAATGTCAAATAATGATCTTTCCATGCTATACTGTGACGATTTTTAAGACAATACAATAAGACCAAAGCCCGATGGTCATGGTTGCAGGCTTGTCTTTCACTTTCCCGTAAAGTAATTGAACTGAAATTTTGGCAATAGCCTAGAAATAACCTGAATTTTCATCTCTAATAAATTCATAATTTTTCATTCACCACTTCAGAAACTACAGAGACTACCTACGATAAAACAATAAGACCTCCTTTTGAAATCCATAGTTTAGGCCATGTTGATGAGTGTGAATTACAATCTATAGTATACTGATATTAAAATGACCCGTGCATCAATAATCAAAATTCCGATCCTCAAATTCGAGCATCCTTTATGGAAATAAAAAAGTGGTCTTATTGTTTTGTCGTATGTGGTGTCTGTAACTTTTGAAATGGTGAATGAAAAATGATAGATTTAATGCAGATGAGCGATTCCACGAACAAGTGGGACATTTTTCCAGTTTTTATTTTTTGTATTTTTTGATTTGCATGAAACCTTGCATACAAGTTTTTGGGGAAGATAAACGCCGTTTTGCATACTTGGTTCGCCATTTTGAATCTAGCCTTACTTATGAGAAGGGCCTATGAAAAATGCACATGATATCTTCAAAAAATTGTATCTCGGAAACGGTTTGTCCGATTGGTTTGGTGTCTTCGGCAAAGTTCTAGACAATTGTTTGTGCTATATAGAGAAAATATGCACGGTAAAAAAAAAAGTTTGGTTTTTGTGTTTTGAACTAAAATATAGATTTTCCCTTAAGAGTTACAAAACTAACAATTGGAAAATATTTTCTATGTTACAGATTACAAAATGAGTAAAATAAGATGTATTCGCCCATTCAAAGACATTCAGTGTTCGAAAGAGTTGCGATATCTCACGGATGGTATCATCCAAAAACTAAAATCAATTGGATTTTCCAAGGTATCCACACTGAACACCAAGGATTTTCGTATTTGTTCGTCTTGCCGTCTACATATTGATTCAAGAGCTCACCTCACCCAAAACGAAGAACAAAGCGTAGCCGGCGGCTCAAGGATGCCAACTGTTCAGACCATACCTGATGTACCTGATTCGCAAAGCTATGAAAGTTTGGTCACGATACCATCAGCGTCAACGCTAAGCACAATTCAATCAAATGAAGACTTTACGATGCCTGTAGACGTCGAAATATTCAACCGAGGAATAGCAGCTATTCGTGTTTCGCCTATAGATTTAGGTAAGGTTAAAAATGTTCACTATCCTGAAAAAAAGTGCGCTGAAATCGTTGAAGGTGTACGAAGAAATCTTTTTAAATTAGACGCTTAAACAGAAAAAGCAAACGAGTTTGATGAAGTCATAGAAAATATGAAAATAAAATTTTTAAATTCAGCCACAAGGCAAGAAAAACTATCAATTTTATCATTGTTACCAAAATCATGGTCAGTACAAAAAATTGTAGACGAATTTAAAACCAGTAGAAATATGGCATCAGATGCAAGAAAGGAAAGAGATAATGTATAAATTGTATAAATGTATACAAATTATTGACATGTAACTTTTAAGGGAAAATCTATATTTTAGTTCAAAACACAAAAACCAAACTTTTTTTTTACCGTGCATATTTTTTCCATATAGCACCAACAATTGTCTAAAACTTCGCCGAAGACACCCAACCAATCGGACAAACCATTTCCGAGATACAATTTTTTGAAGATATCTTGTGCATTTTTCATAGGCCCTTCTCATAAGTAAGGCTAGATTCAAAATGGCGAACCAAGTATGCAAAACGGCGTTTATCTTCCCCAAAAACTTGTATGCAAGGTTTCATGCAAATCAAAAAATATGAAAATTACTCGTTGCTGAAATGATATGGAACCGCTCATTTGATTCATCTCAAGGTTCAAGCTCTGGAAAAGCTTTGAGTAATGAAACAAAAGAACTGGTTTTGAATTTGTTTGAGGACGATGATATAAGCCGTGCAATGCCAGGCCAAAGAGATTTTGTTAGCATAAAGACAGGAAATAAGAGATTAGCTGTTCAGAAAAGATTGTTAATGATGACATTGAGAGAAGCTTTTAATCGCTTTAATGAAATGTACGTCAATGTAAAAATAGGGTTTTCATCATTTGCAAGCCTCCGGCCAAGGCAATGTAAACTATTGACTATCACAGGAACACATAATGTTTGCGTTTGCACTACGCATGAAAATGTCAATTTAATTCGACATAGCTTAAAAAAATACAATGTCTTGAATGATCTAAAAACATTAACGAATAGATTACTTTGCGAAAATAAGACAACTCATTGCCATCTACGAAGATGTAAAAACTGCCCAGATACCTCAGTTTTAGAAGACAGTTTATTGAAACAAATGGAAGAAAACTTTGTTGAAAAGCTTTCATTCGAACAATGCGTTACCACTGACAGATGTGATTTAGAAACTATTGTAAAGCAAACCGATGAGTTTGTTTCATTTTTCAGCTCAAAATTAAAAAGTTTCATTCCGCATGATTTTGTAAAAACCGAACAATCCAATTTTTTTAAAACTACAAAACAAAACTTGCAAGATGGTGAATTTTTAGCTATTTGTGACTTTTCTGAAAATTACAGCTTCATTTTGCAGGATGAAGTTCAATCACACCATTGGAACGTGAAACAGGGCACAATCCATCCTTTCGTAATATATTATACTGAAAATATGCAAATTAAACATTTTAGCTTCATTATAATTTCTGAAGAACTAAGACATGATTCAGTCGCTGTTAATTTGTTTATTGATAAAATGATAAACTTTTTACAAATTGATCAAACATTAAAAAAAATTATTTTATGTCAGATGGTGCTGCTTCACAGTATAAAAACCGAAAAAACTTTTCTAGCCTTTGTAAATTTAAGTCAAAGTATGGTATTGACGCTGAATGGCATTTCTTCGCAACATCGCACGGAAAAGGTCCATGCGATGCTATTGGAGGTACGATAAAACGCATGGCTACCAGAGCAAGTTTAGCCAAAGAACGCGAACACCCGATAAAGACTGCAAGAGAGTTGTTTAATTGGGCAAACAAACGAAAAGAAGAAGAACTTACAAAGTTGTCATTTTGTTATTCTACTACAGAAGAATACGAAAATATGTCTTTGCAGCTAAATAATCAATATAATAATGCAAAAACAATTCAAGGAACTCAAAAATTCCACTCATTTCTTCCTCTATCAGAAAATACAATAAAGGCAAAGCTTTATTCAAACTGTCCTGACAATGATGCCAAAATATTCGATATTGTTAAGAAAGTTGTGTAAACAATAATTTTATAAAAATACAGGAATAAAAATAAACTGATGATATCCAACATATAATGTTATTTTTTATTGCGCACAATCACCATCCCTGAAAAATAAGCTTAATTCGCTCTTTTGAATCTTGCTAATTGAGGAGCTTGCATTTGCAGTTCTCAAAAAGGTGTATCTCGAAATCGAGTTGTCTCATCGGTTTGATGTCTGTGGCGATGTTCGGCAATAGAGAGAAAATATGCACAGTATAAACACATCCAGTTTAAATGGATTAAACTGTTAGGCGATATGCAATAGTTGAATGCACATTTTCAACACAATACACCAAAAATAACTAGAAGAAATTATTGTTCCTGATAGTGGGATTTTGTAACTTGTATTTCAAAATACTTTTAAGGCAGAGAATTTCACTCGAATCTTTAAGCTGTCCATGTCATTTTAACTCAAAATTTTCCAATCTTTCCGAAAAAAATACTTTTGAAACTGTAAAAACACGGAGTACATCCGAAAAGGGCCAAAACTTATTAAGTTATCAAAAAAATCAATATTAAATCAGTAAGATCTTCTAAACGGTGCATCTTAGAAAAATGTTACCGAAGTACTTTTTGCTTGCAAATTTGATGTACTTTCATAAAATTAGAGTGACAAACTTTTTTGACTTTTCTTAATAGCTTTTTTGAAAATTGTAATTTTTTTTTAAATTTTTTTTTCTTTGTAACCTATTTTTTTCCAGAACAACCCACTTTGCACTAGATAGCATTTTCAGTCAGCTATAACATAAGGATAATTAAAAAATTATTGACATGTAACTTTTAAGGGAAAATCTATATTTTAGTTCAAAACACAAAAACCAAACTTTTTTTTACCGTGCATATTTTTTCCATATAGCACCAACAATTGTCTAAAACTTCGCCGAAGACACCAAACCAATCGGACAAACCGTTTCCGAGATACAATTTTTTGAAGATATCATGCGCATTTTTCATAGGCCCTTCTCATAAGTAAGGCTAGATTCAAAATGGCGAACCAAGTATGCAAAACGGCGTTTATCTTCCCCAAAAACTTGTATGCAAGGTTTCATGCAAATCAAAAAATATGAAAATTACTCGTTGCTGAAATGATATGGAACCGCTCAGATGAGAATTTGGGCTACTTCTGGACCACAGCCGAAATTTCAGCTCAATTGGTTCTTGAGAAAATGAAAAGCCAACCCAATAACATGGCCATTTTGTATGAAAATCAGGCTTTGGTCTTATTGTATTGTCCGTCACTGTATAAAGAATGTCCTATGGCATAACATTAACTCTACTGCAACAGTGATTTTTTTGTTCAAAATAATTTGCATTTGTTGCTTGAGGTAGATTTAAAAGCCAATTGATATTTGCGAAATTAATAACGCATGAATTATTCTACAACTGAATATTTATTTCTGCACTGTTTAGATAGCATGCATACTATGTCCCCTCAACGTTTCATAATAAATGCAGGCTACTCAAAAGCTGCATAAAGACATCATTAATTATAAGGTTTCGTTGTAAGTTGGTTGGTCATCACTAAGATCTACTCTACCTATTAGTATCAAGTATGCAACGTCAAAGTTAAATTTATCAGCTGAAAGTTTTCAAAGACAAACAGGTCTCGACTAATTTAATTGTTTGTTTTGAATGGTTTTAGTGAACCATTTGAGTAACATCAATGAAATTTCTAGTTTCTCGTGATGCGTGAAATCATCTCAGCTCTAACAAAATATGTTTTATTGTTACTGAGGAATGGAATTAAGATGGTTTAGATCGATGTTGCGATTATTTGTTAAATTTAATTTTTTCTTGTGCATGCAGCTTCTGAAGTTGACATTATTTCTTTATATATTTTGTTTTCTTTGCCTTGTAGAATCCTTAGCCTGTTTTGTTCTTAGCCAGTTGGGGTGCAACTTTCTGCGATGTCGTTATGCTAGCTAAACACATTTAGTTTGAACTCATTTAACACCAGATGACAAGTACCAGTAAACATCAGATCCAAGACTTGCGATCTTTATGCGTCACGCTATGTCAGCTTACCCGGCATCGTCAACTCCTTAGAGACTCAAGCACTAAACTTAATCTCGTAGCCCAATGATTTACACTTATACTTTTCCAACATTTGCTTTCGGAAGATTTCCTCTCCTAGAGTTACATTGCAGAGGGATGAGACGCATCATCCCTACATTTCCGCACCACTCAATTTCCCTAAACTACAAACATTAATCATAGAGCCCTTCATAAATTTCGGCCATTAATATATATTTTTGCCTGCATAAATTTCATCATGAAATATTTATGTTGTTTACTAATGCCGAGCATCGCATCGTTTTGCATTTGTTTCTCACTGTTTCTTTGGCGCTAGGTGCTTTCCTACCATTTGTGTGAAAGAATACGGACGATCCAGTTCAACTCCATCTGCTGCAGCGATGCTTGTAGGGCTTTTGATTACATACCGTACTATTTCCCATGGTGAAGGCAGTATTGTCTCCGGGATTCCCCACATATGAACACAGTATCAGAAATAGAGCCATTCTTGTGACAACAACTGCTGGCAACGCTCACGACATAAATATTTTAAATTTAATGAAATTTATTTGCAAAAGGAAAAGCTTGGCAACAAACATTGGACCTTTGGAACCCATTATTGTGTGGGAAAACCTAGATTGTTCAACCTCAAGGGAGTAAAAGGGAAAACTAGAATAAGCCCCGCACTTTTCCGGCACATAGATGATGAGTGCTTGATTAGAGGGAGACACTTTATGCTGGCTTATGGATGAAGGGTGGGGGTAAAATGGGTCTTTTGTGCATATAAAACAGACAAACACCCATCGCATCGTTTGGTTGTTGGGTTACCAGTCTCAACAAACACCAACCAGCTCAACAAGGACGATGACGATGCAAGCAAAATAAACGAGTCGGCTTTACTCTTTGGGGATCTTGGGGGATTGCTTACAAGCAACACACATTGCACAGTGGCTTGCAGGATAATATGAGTGCACCAACCGTAACGTAGACGACCAGCTGATGATAACGAAAACATGTGTGTTTTCGCGTAGCTCTACGGTCGTCTTCGTAGATGTTTGCCGCTGTTGGCAACGTCGGTCGACAGTAGAGTTTGAAATGCACAGTATCAAATAGAACACTCTTGGTGGAAGGATACAAGGTGATCCTTCCCATGCTTTTCAAAGGTCTACTGTAAACTTGACAGCTAAATCTTTGCTAAACAACTAAACCCCACCACTACTGCCGCCGCTACCACCAACCGTGTCGATGAGCGATAACACTCCATGAGCTGGAGGAAGTGGTTTTCCATTTTTCGGAACCGGTGGCTGCAACTGAAACTATCTATCTTCGGACTTTGTGTCCTGAGTTGAGAAACGGCAACTTACGCAAGGATCCCGAAGCTTTATGGTTCAAGAATATCTACGGTATGCACACATGAATTAGTGGTAACGACGACAACGGCGACGGCGGTGGCTGTGGTCCTGGTTAGACAAACGATGAATGCTGGCTTTCGTGCGTTGTCGGATTTTTGGTGGATTGAAGTGGTTACTCTTTAGGGGGAGTTGGATTATGAGATGCTTTTACCGTATCACATGAAACAAGCTTTGATGCTTCCGAACGACACGGAATGATTGATGCCTCTCATAACGCTAAATGGATATTTTCCACGCGGCAAGCTTGGTGGTGTCGGTGGCAACTGCTTTGCATATTGGAAGATCAATTGCAATTATTTTACTGGCATGTGGACGTGGATGATTAAATATGATACTTTTTAGGGCTACCATTTGTGTAGTTATTTTTCATTTACACAGCCATTTCGAGCCCGATGAATATCCAGTGTAATTGTTCTGAAACGAGTGAAAATCTCCTAAATGCAGGAATTAGAACATGCCGACGTAACAGCATGATGAAAATCAGTGGGGTTGTGTTTAACACACAACCGGTTGACGTAGACTACGTTAAACCGTTTGATTAGTTTGGTTAGCTTCGTAGCGGAACATTCACAGAAAAAATAATAATGAGTTTTAGCAGACGCGTAAAATTTTCCGTTGTTCTTTCAAAACAAGCGTAAAAAAAGAAATTGTTTGCAATCTTTCATACAACAGACCTTATTTCAGTGAAATATTCTATGAATTCGTGTCAAATATAGCATTCCCTTTTTACACATTAGATAATAAAGAAAATTAAATGTTTTTTTCAAACTATTTTGCAACGCAAGTACTGTTCTAATCGGACGTTGGGTTAGCATAAGTGAGTAAGTATGTTAGTCTTCTTCTTATGTTTTCTTAGCGTTTCAAGCTTATTGCTTTCACAATTAGCTTTTTGCTTGCTCTCAATTTAGTGTTCTAAATGCACTTCCACAGTTATTAATTGAGAGCTTTCGATGCCAGGTACCATTTTTGCATTAGTATGATTGTATGGCAAGTACAATGTCCAGGGAGTCGAGAAATTTTCCTTAACGAAAAAATTCTAGACCAGACCGGGAATCGAACCCAGCCCCCTCTTGCATGGTGTTGTTTTGTATCCACGCCTTTACCGACTGAGAAAAAAAGAGGATCCTGTATGTTAGTATGCATTATGAAAATTAGGAAATTCTATTGTACACTCTTCAGAAAGGTTTAAATAATGATACGGCATCAAGTTGAAGGCCCTTCTCCAGCATCTCAACCAGTAGTTGGCAACGTTTAAGTTTTGCCTGATAATCACGAGTTCACTCGGCATCGGTACATGGTCGGAGGATTTTCCATATGTTCGATCTTAACGCGCTTCCGAAATTTGCGCATACGTTTGGCATCAAAACGATTAGGCATCGTACTCATTATTACTTTCACAGTTTCTCAAAATTTATTTCTACCTAGAAGTAAAACTCTATCCAACGCGAATCGTTAAAACAACAGAATAACCATTCAAAATTGTACTAATTGGAGTATGCAGAGAATGTTACTTCTGAATATCCTTTTCGAAAATCAAAGCGAAAACCAAACGTAGGAAATTTCTTGATACTTGCCGGAACGCAACATTCTTTAAAATTTTCCAATACCGATTGATGAATTGTACGTGAAATATATTCATCATTTGTAAAATTGTAAATGAGTAAATAAAATGGCAATCGTAATAACCTCTAGTTGATCAGAGCAAATCTCAAAAATAAATGAATCAAAGAGATCGAGTTATTAACGTCCGGTGTTTAAATTTTTCGTGGCGCACCCATTTGAAAAATGTACACAATGCTCAAGGTATGCAACGAGGGGAAACTTAAATTCTGTACGCCACCGCTGGCTGTCAATTGGTAAGAACTTGGAGAGTAATGTTGAATACATTCCAATCAAACAAACTCTTTCAAAATTGAATTAGTCGTCCTGAAAAGGATGGATTTGAAACTGTCCGCATAATTATGAAAACCTTCTCGGTCATTTGAAGAAGCAGGTTATTTCAGCCGTTGCACTAATGAGTAAAATTGCGAAGTTGTACCGCTTTTATATTGTTCAGTGCTGCATATGAGCCCTCCCTTGCTTAAATTTGAAATCTGTGATAGTAAAGTACAGTGCGTTTAGTAAATTTACTCTGAAAATCGGCATTGTAAGACCTCACCTTATATTCAATAGCTGGATAATGATTGATGATTGAAATGATACGGGCAAAAATTAACAATCGATTAATGTGAACATCTTGAAAATCTATTGAGCATTTATTAAGTTATAAAGCTATGTCCATTTATAATCCGGAATAATAAAATCATCTATATCTCGGTAACGGATTGACGTTCAAATAAGTTTAATACATCAAAACAAAGGTAATTCACAATCACTGTACTTTAAGGAAAAAATATCAATACAAATCATTTCTCTTCATTTCTAATGAAAATTCGCACTTTCTTCTTTATTCCTCCCATCAAACCGCTGCACACCTCCGGAGTCAACTTCCATGGAACATTTGTTGCACATTTTGGTCATCTGAGTCGCGTCCTGAGCCGTTTTTCCACTTTTCTCAAGCTTCCGCTTCATTATTGCCCAAAATCACTCGATGGATCGGAACTGCGGGCAGTTGGGTGGATTTATGTTTTTATCGATGAAATCTACGTTATTATCGCGGTACCACTGGATGACTTCCCGGCTGTAGTGGCAACTCGCAAAATCTGGCCAAAACTTCATGGGACCTTTATGGGCTTTAATGAAAAGTAGTACGCGGTTTTTGAGGCATTCTTCTTTTTACAGCTTCGAGTCCATCGTCTTATTCGTCACGAACACTTTGGTCTTTGCTCCGCAGCTGCATATCCCTTGCCAAATCATCAGTTGCTTGGCAAATTTGTCCATAAAAGCAAACTTAAACTTAGCAGGAACATCTCCTCGTGCCGTCGCCATGTAGAATTTTTGGCCGGGAAGCTGTCCGAAATCCATTTGCACGTAGGTTTCGTGGTCGATGAGCGGCATCCTTGGTACTTCGTCAAAACCTGCTGGTACAATTTCCGAGCTCGAGTTTTGGTGACGAAACTTTGCTTGAACGTTCTGTTTGGTTGCTTTCTGGCTCGATAAGAACGATATCCTGCTCGCAAACTAATTCTTCGAACGGTACTGCAGCAGCAGCGTATTTTTGTGCGATTTCATTATCTGATAGTCCAGGGTTTGCTCTGATTGTTCTCAGCACCTTCTGTTTGCGGTCGTATGTTCCACTACGACACTTACCTTGAGGCACTCAATCCACGCTCTTGCGCTCCCTGAAACGTTTGAGCACATCATACACGGTTGATTTTGCGATTTTCAACGTTTTTGCGATTTTTATTGCGCACCACGTTGGATTATGAACGTGGGTGTGCAGCATTTTTTCTCTCCTCTCGGCTTCCATCTGGAATAACTTTTGACTCACTGCACGAAACACCGTGAAATTTAAACCACGAAAAGTGAGCGCCTAGGTCAACAAACCGCTGTAAAATAATTCTTGCAGCGGTCACTTTGCGTGCCGCTGCAACACAATAAGTAATTCCGGATTCTAACTGGACAGAACTTTAAGCGTTTACATTGTAACGATATTTCGTGACGGTCGCTTATTTTTAGATTTTCAATTGACACCCTTGCCGTAAGACGTAGTCTACTTCAAAAAAGTTTATTCAGCTCCTAATCGATTGTTGGTTGAGAAATTGTAAGATTATTTGGGCTAAGTTTAAACAAATTAATCTGTGAGATTCAATGTTAACATTTGTTACTGAAATGATCAGGGTTTTCCCCCAATTTCGTGCACGTTTTTCTCAGATAAAATAGAAAAATTAAAGAATCGTCCATTTTCCGAAAACGTGTTTAACTTCACCTTAAATCACATCGATTCATTGAAATTTAAAATTAAACCTCAAACTTCTACCAAAAACCGTCGAATCTGATTCCATTCGTATGAACAGCCAGTACAAAACCGAAATGATGCCATTAAATCCTTTGAAAAATCACTTTTTTTATCAGTGCTGGCAATAAAAGCGAATAAAAACATCATAATAACGGGAATAATAAACGCTCGTGTACTCATGGGCAGGGCGCAAAAGATACAGACATTTTATGAGTTTCATACCTACTTGTTTCTTCCCTCCTCCTGTACCGGTAGCTTTAACTGCAAAAACCAACGGAAATAAGTGCAACCGCTTTTCAGAACGTTTGACCAAGTGTTTTTTTATCCGGCTGGATGTCAGGTTGTAGCGCTGAGTCACGCGTTTCTCAGCCGTTAAATTTTACCAGACACGCAAATATTCTTTACGTAGGAAAATGTTACAGATGGTTCTCACGTTAGACGGGATAAAGATTCCTTCTTGGGAGGAAATGAACGTAAAATGAGAGAAGAAGTGAGTGACGAATAATATAGCAATGCAAACTGTTTTATGACTTACAATATGCAAAAAAAGTGTATCCACTCCCCCCCAACCAGCTTAGTATTATTTCCTCCTCTATTTATTTTTTTTTTTTTTTTTTCCTTCTTCCAATAACATTATATTTTTTTTTTTTTTTTTTGTTTTAAATTATTAAACAAGGAAGAAAAATATAAAGAAATAAGTATCCACCCCCCCCCACAGACAACACTATATTGGTGTTTTTTACAGATTTTTAGTGTGTATTCTGCAACTTTCTCGAATGTAAACATTTTGTCTGGCTGTCGTTTAGTACTCTTGGAGTATCGTGCTCAAAATTTCAGTTTCGTGTTCAAATTGGCAGTTATTTGTTGCAAAATGCACAAAAAAGCACAAATTCGATCAGCATCTAAAATTTGATTATTGAACATCACAAAAGCTACCGTGATATTGCCAGCTAAGCGATCGGGCCGTCCTTCAAAGACGAGTGTCCGAATTGACAGAACTATCGTGAAGAAGGCGGAGCTGGACCGGGGACTAACAGCTCCGAAAATTGCGAAACAGATTGAAAGCGAGTTTTCAACTGACATCACAATCCGAACGAAATCGTCTTCATAAAAAAGGTCTTAAGGGCAAAGTAGCACTTAAGAAGCCATGGTTGTCCGCAAAAAATATCAAAAAAAGCTTGAAGTGGGCCCAGGACCACATTTCATGGACCAGTGATGACTGGAATAAGGTGATTTGGTCAGACAAGACGAAAGTAATGCTATTTGGGTCTGATGAAATCTCAAGATCTCAAGAAAATGGTGACACACCATATATTTTTTATAGTAGAAAACGAGGAAGTGTTATAGGAATGAGCTCAGTATATATTTCTATTTTGGGTTTATCACTAAAACCTATAATTGAATTAACTTATTCGTACATCATTCCGATTCATGATGTTAATGCACTCAATGATGCCTAAATTTTAAAGATGTCCGAAATAGTTTCAAAAACTAAAAATCAAATCTCATTCAATACGTGATCAATTTCATTTTAATTCCCTTCAGGGGTCATCGAAGTAAAAGAGAGACAGACCGCGGCATTTTTGAAAGATCAAATAATGGCAGTGATCCGAAGCTACGGTTTTTCGATTAAGTCTAGCTACTTCATTGCAATACGGTGGTAACTTCCTTTAACTGTGAAAAATGAACTGAACACGAAGCAAGCAAACATAAACAGCATGAAAACAGATCGGAAGTGGTCCTATAGATGTTGATATGGGATATGCTCGAAAAGAAAGAGCTTGATTTTCATTTGATATTGATGGTGAACAGCTTCATCGTCGCTTGACAAATATCAATTGACGATGACTTTGCCGGGCCCTGATGGTGACTGAGGATGAATTCAGATTAGTATCCCAAACACGAAATATACAATTTTCCAACAATTTACCTCACGTTGCTTCAATATTTTCTAAAACTGTTAATTCAGTTTTTTTCTGGACTCACGTTTCCTTCCCTACTGAAAACTAACCATTAATTTTCGATTCTTTAATCAAAATCCCTCACTAGCTTACTTTCTTCATTTTTCAGGATAATCTCGACTCCCGATTATTATTTTCAATTAGCTTTTCAATTAAAATAAACTCTGGAAATACACCAAATTTTAATCAACATTTCACTTCACTGGGCTTCGTTGTCAAGTGGTTAGTGACGTAACACGTCGTTCAAGCGATTGCGATCTTGAGGGTTCGATTCCCGCTCCAGCCTGTGGAACTTTTCGCAAAAACGAAAGAGTTGACCGATGTATTTTGCTTTATGTTTAATGTACAGTCTGTAAAACCTCGTGTTGAAGACGGTATAATTGTCTTTGAACTTTTTACATTTCCTGCTTTAAAATTTCCTTTTAATAACTTTAATTATCACTCTGAATTCAGTGTTAAAAATCACTTTGTAGAAATCAACTGTTCTGTTTGGCGATATGAACGGGAAAGATCGAGCAAGTGCTATTTCTACAGTCAGAAGCCTCAATTGATTTTAAAATTACATTTACCTAATTAATCGACCAACTGACCTTTTGATCAACTAACACTCAAAGTAAGAAGTATGGGAAACAATCTCGTGACTGCATGATGCTGTGATCCATTCAATTCGGTCCATGGCTGCACCTCGCCAGCTTGCAGTCTGCGTATGGTCTGCATGTCGCCTTCTACTCGATCGATCCACCTTGCTCTTTACGCGCCTCTTCTTCTAGTGCCCGTCGATTCGTTTTTGAGAATCATTTTAACTGGGCTGTCGTCCGACATTCTTAAGACATGCCCAGCCCATCTCAGTAGACCGATTTTAGTGGTGTGTACGATGGGAGGTTCTCCCAGCAACTAATGCAACTCGTGGTTTATTCGCCTCCTCCACGTTCCGTCTTCCATCTGCAATCCACCGTAGATCGTACGCAACACCTTCCGTCCTAAGACACCAAGGGTGCGTTGATAATCCACGAGTATCCAAGATTGCCTGCCATTATGCGCCTTTGTATCTCTCTTCTGGTGTCATTATCGGTGGTCACCAATGAACCCAGATACACGAATTCATCTACTGCCTCGATTTTATCACCGTCGATTTGAACTCGTGGAGGGAAGCTAACACTGTCTTCTCGTGAGCCTCTTCCCTTCATGTAATTTATTTTCAACACATTAACCACAAGCCCAGTCTTACTAGTTTCAGTCTTAAATCTGATGTACGTTTCCGCCATCGTCTCAAAGTTACGTGCAACGATATCAAAGTCGTCGATCCAAAAAGTTGAATATACTTTCTAAGATCGTGCCACTTGTATCTATCCCCGTTCTTCAAATCACACCCTCCAATGCACTGTTAAATAGTAAACACGACAATCCATCACCACGCTATAACCCTCTCCGAGATTTGAAGGGACTCGGGAGTGTCTCTGAGACACATCACTCGATCAATCGTTTTTTTTACCAACCGTATTAGTTTTTTCTGGAAATCCATATGTGTGCATGATCTGCCGCAGCTGGTCTCGTTCGATTGTGGCGTAACCTGCTTTGAAATCGATGAAAATATTAAGGAGTGTATCGAATATAAGCTATCCACATACATTTGCGTTGTATGCATGTATTTGTGATGGTTTTTTATGCTCTGAACACTGCATGCTGTGCGTTTGACTGTCAGCTTTCTTTTGTTTACTTGTTTGTGCGGTTAAAATTCTGCGTTTTCAAAATGTCGCGTATTGAAAAGGAAGTGAAAATTAAGGTTCTGGACACATGGCTAAGTGAGAAGGGTATTACTAAAATTGGCGAA
>JAHHFK020005815.1:0-58413 GCA_024533555.2 Aedes koreicus | reverse complement strand
ATCCTTAACATATCATTTGAGGACGGGTATAATTCCAATTAGAAACTAATCATATTTCAACTGCAAAATCATTCTCTGTGTATGCGAATGTTCATTCAGAAGACAAATGACATTTCATCTGCTTATTACATTCTTGTCATCCGCTTGAAGTTCATACCGTGGCCGACAGATTGTCATTCTGAAACATGATTTTGATGTTTCGGTGTGAATGGTCGGAGAAATAAGACGAATAAAAGATGACGTTTTGGTTTCGTGTAGTAGAACACTTGTTGCTATTCGGTTGAGATAACATAAATGTGACTTGCTAAGTCATAATCAAGTTACTACAACTAATTATAGTCATAGTGTGATACTTGGGTTATTTTTTTAAAAATTAGTTCGTTTATTTGTTAGGCTCATGCCTGTGTAACACTTTACGGAGTCGATATTCAATATTGTTATTTACAATGTAGAATTTTTCAATTTTAGTAAAATGGGGTGCCAATTACTCGTGGCTAGCTCGAGGTTAATGGGTCACATTATCGTCTGGAAGGGGGCTAGGCAGGTAACTTATATAAGGTATTATTTGCTGCTCATGGTTGCGACATCTACCAAATCCACGGTCCCTGTAGTTCCTTTCAGGAACTAAGCCGCAGATGGGTGACCACTGCTTGCTGGGCAGTCACAAATAGCACGGAAACAATAGGATAGTATAACTGGGACACAATGGCCGGGAATTTACTAGACTGGAGGGAAGGGGGTTACGACATTACACTCTTAGATCAGACAAACAAAGGAATCCGTAAATCGCTTGCATGTAGGGGAGATCACGCATTCCCAAAACATCTCTTACCTCGCGGGAGGGTTGTCTACCTCGGGCCACTAGGGTATCCAATAGTCGTGCTCTGGAGGCATCATTACCCGGGCAATGCCAAACTGCGTGATCGATGTCATCATAACCGGTTCCGCACCTACATACACTGCTATCGACGAGGTTAATTCTGTAGAGATGTGCGTCTAGCTTGTAGTGGTTGGACATAAGTCAGACATCACACGAATGAAACCGCGACTTACATCCAGACCGTTGAACCACGATCTCGACGAAACATTTGGAATAATGGAATGTATCCACCGCCCAAGAGCATGTAACCACTGCCCAATTACTTGTCCAATCGTTTTGCCAACTTTGAAGAGAACTCTGACGTACTAATGGGAAAAATTCATCATGTGAAATTCTTCTTTCAAAAATCTCGCCTTCTTTTGCGCCCACCTTTGCTAGAGAGTCCGCCTTATCATTGCCTGGAATTGAGCAATGTAAGGGGACCCATGCAAAGGTAATCCTAAATGATCTTTCGACCAACGCACACATCTGCTCCCTTATTTTTGAAAGAAAGTAAGATGAGTGCTTCACTGTTTTCATCGACTGGGGAGCCTCAATAGAACTGAGGCTATCCGAGAAGTTGAAATAATGGTAGATCGGAAATTATCCCCAATGCGAAATTGATTGCTGCCAGGTCAGCAACATATACGGAACAAGGTTCCTGAAGTTTCCGGAAGGCAGATGAGTATTCATTGTAAACACCGAAACCAGGGGATCCATCAATGCGCGACCCATCAGTGAAAATTCTTCTATTGCAATTGACATGTTGGTACTTTTTAATAAAAATATGGGGAATTAAAATAAGTCGAAGTTGATCTGGAACTCCTTGAATAATCTGTTTCATGGAGAGATCATAGTCAATGGAGGAACTGTGATAAGGGAAGCGAACACTAGGAGGATTATAGCATGGAAGACTAATATCAGATGACATATAGTTAATATAGATTCGTAAGAATCTAGACTGGGAACTAAATTCGAGCATTTCTTCGAAGTTTTTAATCACAAGGTTGTTACTGATTCCACACTTGATCAGTATTCTAGATGAGAGCTCTCAGAAGCAGTTATGTAAGGGTTTTACTCCTGCCGGAACCTCCAGGTTCATATTGTGCGTTGAAAAAATACAGCCAAGGGCAATACGTAAACAACGATATTGAATGCGTTCCAATTTGATGAGGTGGCTGTTTCTTGCCAGGAGGAAGCAAAACGAGCCATATTCGAGAACTGAAAGAATAGTTGTTTTATAGAGTTTAACGAGGTCTTCCGGGTGAGCACCCCACCATGTCCCGTAAATTGATCTTAGAAAATTGATCCTTTGTTGACATTTCTGTTTCAAATACGCTATGTGAGTACTCCAACTGTATTGCGAATCAAACATGACTCCAAGGTATTTGAAGGTCAAAGATTGGGTAATGTCTCTTCCAAACAGCTTGAGACGCAGTTGGGCAGGGAACCGCTTTCTAGTAAACACTACCAATTCGGTTTTGTGCGGTGAAAACTCGATCCCCAAATTTCTGGCACAGATGGACAGATTATCTAGGGTTTTTGCAATGGTCTTTGCAAGATTTCCGCACGTGGATCACAGCATAGTCTGCAAGTTGTCTTAGCGTGCATCTATTTTCCAAGCAGTTATCAATATCTTTAACATAAAAATTATAAAGTAAGGGACTTAAACATGAGCGTTGGGGTAAGCCCATGTAGCTAATTTTGGAAGTTGTCAGTTGGCCTAGGTTGAAGGTCATTTGTTTTTCTGTCAGTAAATTATACAAATAAATATTTAAAATTCCTGGCAAACCACTACTGTGCAGACTATCTGCCAGTATATCTATGGAAACTGAATCAAATGCGCCCTTGATATCCAGAAATACTGAAGCCAATTGCTCCTTGTGTGCAAAGGCCAGTTGTATATCAGATGAAAGCAACGCTAAACAATCGTTTGTTCCTTTGCTCTTTCGGAAACCAAATTGCGTATTTGATAGTAGGTTGTTTGATTCAACCCAACGGTCAAGTCTTAATAGGTTCATTTTTTCTAACAATTTCCTTAAACATGATAGCATAGAGATCGGACGGTAACAATTGTAATCAGACGCTGGTTTCCCAGGCTTTGAATAGCTATTACTTTAACCTGCCTCCATGCGGGTGGAACTATATTTAATTCCTAGAGAGTGTTATACAGCTTAAGTAATCGTTTTTTAGCGATATCGGGGAGGTTTTTTAGAAGGTTGAATTTATTATTCGAATTTGTTATTCGATGAAAGAAGTGCCATTGAAAATTCCAACATTGTGAATGGGTCGTCCAGAGAACCGTTATTTCGGGTAGTATCCCGTAAATTCGGTTGTGTTGGGACAGAGTCTGGACAAACCTTTGTAGCGAAGTCGAATATCCACTGCATGGAGTATTCTTCACTCTCATTGAAGGATGAGCGGTTTCGCATATAACGAGCCTTTCTCCAAAGCGTTGTCGTCGAGGTTTCTCTAGATAGTCCCTCTACAAACGAACGCCAGTAATTGCGTTTCTTTGCTTTGAGTAAGTGTTTAAGCTTTTTTTCAAGCTTGAGGTACTTATCAAAAAGCTCAGATGTTTCATGTCTACGATAATCTTTAAACGCATCGGATTTCTCAAGATACAACTTAGTGCATTCGTCATCCCACCCAGGGGTGGCGGGTCTTCTTTTGAGGGATGCACTTGGAACACGTCGTTTCTGAGCTTCTAATGCACTTTTGTACATCAGTTCGGAAAGGAAACGATAATCTTCTAATGGTGGAAGAGGATCGGTAGAATCATTACCAAGGGTTGCCAAATGTTGCCAATCAATATGCCTCGTGAGGTCATAAGGAACATGGATTGACTGGTCTGTTTTTTGAAAACTATTTGTGATTGAGATAATAATTGGTAAGTGATCACTACCATGGGGATCATTGATTACCTTCCACAGACAATCTAATGATAGTGAATTAGAGCACAAAGATATGTCAAGTCGACTCTCCCTGGCAGGAGGTTTTGCTATTCGTGTCGCTTCCCCAGTGTTCAAGATGGTCAAGTTGAAATCGTCGCATAAGTCATAGAAAATACCCGCTCTGTTGTCATCGTATTGTTCGCCCCAAGCAGTACCGTGGGAGTTCAGATCGCCCAGAATAAGAACTGGAAATGGAAGTAATGTAATTGAACTCCAAAGTTAACGGCGGTTTATTGATGTCCTCGGAGGGACATAGACGGAAGCTATGCAAAGATCTTTATTGTTTACATTTATTTGGCAAGCGACGATTTCAATGCCTGAGATTATTGGCAGTGAGATTATAAAGAAGGGGTAGCACTTTTTGATCCCCAAAAGTACGCCACCATATGAATCATCTCGGTCCAGGCGAATAATGTTAAAATCGTGGAAGTTTAATTCATCTTCAGATGAAAGCCATGTTTCACAGAGAGCAAATATATCACAATCAGAATTGTGAATCAAATACTTGAACGAGTCTAATTTAGGTATTAGACTGCGACAGTTCCATTGTAATACGGTGATCATATCTTGATCCTCACTCGACAAATTATTCATCGAAAGATATGAATTCACCAATGAGGGGCCATTAGTCAATTGCATGAAGTAGTTTCCAACTATAGGAATAAGCAGGTCAATAAGTCCTCGGAGCGGTTTAGCATCCGAAAGGCCAAGAGCATTTAAAATGTTATCCACAATGTCTCTAAAATTAATCTTACCTCGCTTGGACAGGATATTCTTAGAATTGCGAGAAGACGTAGTTTTTGGTTTTGGCAACCTCTTACGGTTACTGTTATTAGGTAGCGGCGGGTTGATATAGCTACAGCTAGGAACGGATGCATCAGCTATTACCGGTTTATTCGGGTTTTTTAATTGACCCCCGCTACCTCCAATTTTTTGCAAGCTTTTGAGAGTAGGTTTTATTTGTTTCCGGCGCACACCCGGAGAACTAGTAGGCTTTCTTTTACTGGGGGCGTGTACCTCCGGAAATTCACTCTCATCGGCTGCGTCAGAGTCCAGTTCGTCGGAAGACAAAATCAAAAAAGGATTTTCATTTTGAGCGGCTGATACAGACGATGCAGACGCTCCGTTTTGAGACTTTAACATTTCTGCATACGTCTGCTTGGAGCGTTCTTGTATGGAACGCCTCACGTTACCAGTGCGCTTCTTGTACACGGGGCAGTTCTGCAAATGGTGGAGAGGCTCTTTGCCACAGTAAGCATACTTTGTTGCTTCCTGTTGGCAAGCATCCTCTAGATGCCTTTGGCCGCATTTGCCACAACGGGGCTTGTTGTCGCAAAAAGTAGCCGTTTGACCCAACTGTTTGCACTTGGTACAATTAAATACCCTTGGTACAAAAAGGCGCACTGGAAAAAAAAAACTATCAATTTCAACAAATTTTGGGAGAACTGATTCGACGAAGGTCACTTGTAGCGAGTCCGACGGTGAATACGTCTTTTTTCCATCTACCATTGATCCTGCATGCAATTATTTGCATTCCAGAATCTAAATGGTAGACAAAACAGAATCTGGAAGTCGCCCCTTACCTTCCATAACGTCTTCACACGTCAGGCTCGCTGGAGAAACCACACCATCTATCTCCACATCTCGAGATGAGATGTAGACGTAGTACTCGACATTATAACCTTCGTCACTAGCAATTTCATTTGCAATTTTTTACGTAGGTGCAGTGACACGCAGTTTGTTTCGGTTGACCTGATAACATTCGGTCCCAGGATAACGATGCGTCAAATTTCTTTTTGATGATGATGATGATATAAAACTACCATCTATTGTAGCAAGGTAACTTCCCATAGCAGTGGAATAATCTGAAAAACGATTTGATCAGGATTCTAATATTGTTTGTGATCTTCAAGCTCCTGTATGAAGGGCCAAAAACGTTTGGGCGGGCCCGTAAGCAGAGACACTTACGCGAAACCCGCGAATATAGGGAAAAGAATCTCCTTCCAAAAGCAAGTTCACACGCACAGCACTAAAATCGAGCCCTCGATTGACAGAATAAACTCAATAGATGGGGTCGAAGAGCCCGCCCTCGTTCCGCGAAATGTTAACAATAGGGAGGAGGCAGTCCCATGCTCCATATCCAAATCGTTTTACTTGGGTGCCCTGATGGTCCCTCCCTTTCCACGTTATATGTTATTTTATATTTACAAACATGCCAATTTATTCAAATTTCAAACTTGAATGATACTACCAATGGATTGTTACTGAAAAATAAATAAAAATTAGATATGAATTAATATCCTTCTTGTCCTGGAAAAGCTGAAAACAGAATAGATCATTCCAAATATCAAAGATAAAATTTCAATAAAAGATATTGTTTTAAAAGACATGTAGTAATATTTTTTTTTATACTGTTCTAGTAACATTTCGAAGATAGCAATTGGAGTGAACGAAGAGTCCGGTTTAATGATTCCTGAAATAAATGGCTTATCTTACCATAATGCCACTAAACACAATATTAAAATATAATCGTACATTGCTTATAAGCACATGCCAGTCTTCTAGTAGTTGAAATTCAGAAGTGCACTTTTAAATTAAGTGTAATGCTGAAATGCTGAAAAACAAATTGAGCCTTTGATGCCCGTCGTGTTTCTCCCGGCTCTTACATGGTTTTGGAATGCAAAAATGATTCCAAAGCGTGCTGAAATTATTGATAAAATGAGAATGGGAAATATACAATATGATTTAAAGGTACACGATCTTCAGTCGCACCCCCTCACTTCGCTATTGTCAGATTGACAACATTGCCCAGGCTACGCCAACCAGCGTCTCCATGTTTCAGCTGGCAGTCTTTTGTGATCATATGACTCGTGGAGGCGTGAGGTAGGAACTTGTGAGGACGAGAGGTCGGCCGTATCCTCCTTCGAAGTTGTCAACTCACCATTTGAAGCCCCGACGCGTCAAATTTCTTTTTATGCCCAAAAAGTCTAGGGCTTTCACTTTCTGCCGAAAGTAGACAACCCAAGGAGAGGCAGAAGACGGCTGATAACAGCGCGCCCTAAACACATCTTTGGGAGGCAAGTCGCCCCCCTTAGAATCATCCATGAAAAGACTAATTCAGGGAAAAAAAAACAAAAATTAAATTAAACAAAATAAAAATCAGATGATTTTTTTTTGAACCACCCTATGCAAAACAAAATTTTTTTTAACCACCCCACCCAAAACAATTCACTATGTGGGAAAGAGATACACAAAAAACACTAACAGCTGAGCGAACAATAACAAAACTGTGCTATTTACCAAAGTCGATAAGGAAGAGTCGCGCAAACAGGCTTCTTTGTTTGGTTGTTCTTCTTCGTGTTTATCAACAACTGACTCCGGCAGCTCTAACTTTGCATGACTCCATCAGTTTTCATGTGTTGACTCTGGTAATCGTTGGTTTTTATTTACATTTATCGTTCGAGGGCTGAGATTCTGAGCGTTCTGAGCAGCAAAGTGGAAAAGTTTGTTCCGTGTTTCCTGTTACACGCGTAGAAGTGGGAAAAATGAAGTGCGCAGCTGTTTTCTGTAAAAATAAGCAATACAAAAAACACCGAATCAAAAAATTGAGCTTTTTCCGGTTCCCGAGCGACCGGGAGCTGAAAGACAAATGGATTTCATTTTGCCGCTTGCCGTTGGATTCGGAATTGTCCGAAAATAGTCGAATTTGCAGTGTAAGTAATGATTTGGAAAATATTTAATGCGTAAAAATAATTGTGAATATTACAGTTGCATTTCAATTATGAAACGGATTTGTATATGGCGACTGACGGTGGCCGATTATTAACTCTCCCGGGAGCAGTCCCGGTTTATGAGAACGTACCAGATATGAATTCACTAACATGCGACGATAATCGATTACTGATGGGTAAAACGGTGCCGGTGAAATATTTGTATTTACACATTGTATTATTGTAGGATTTGAACAACAACTTTACTAGTACCCAATCATCACAAGAGAATTCAACTGCATCATTTCAATCTGATTTATTGAGCAGCTCTTCTACAGAGTCGATTACATCTACGACGATTGCATCATATGCAGCTGTCATATGTAGAATGTCGTTCGATAACTGTAATGTAAACATGTTGCAGTTATCGAACGTCGACTGTATATTGTGTCTTTTTTGTTACGTAAAAATTTCTCACTTGATTCCGACTATAGAGTTACAATGGAACGAACTGTTTTAGTTTTAATTTGTTCGCGAAAAAAAAATTATTTTTATTGTTGCTATTCTTGACAATCCCCATTTTCTATTGTAAAAGTCCAATTTACAATAGATTCTATTGTGGAAAACAATAAACGCTAGTGTGTTGTTACTGACAATAAAACTTATGGTTTTAACAATAAATTTTATGGTGTTGTAACAATAAATTCTTTTGTATTTTATTGAGATGTTTATTAATTAAATTTGACTTCATTCGCAACATTATTTTATTCTTCTCTTTTCCGTCATAATTATGGAAAAATATCATCGCGAGATAACAATACTCCTCACTGATCCAAACGTTTTTGTTTGTTTTGTTCGATAGGTAGCATGTTTGTTTTGATCGATAGGTAGCATCGGTTTCACTCTTTGCGCGACTCTTCTTTATCGACTTCCCCTCCCCCTTTTTCCCCCCCCCCCCCCCCTCCTCTTTCTTTTTTTCTTTTCCACCACCCCCCCCCACACCCCCCCCCCCCCTCCCTCCTTTTCCCAAAATTTCCTCATTTTTTTAAAAAAAAAAAATTTGAAGGTTTTTCCTATATTTTCAAACAATAACCATAAATCATTGAGGATATCTCCGTAAGGTCGATTTTTTTTTTACATTTTTTAACATAACATTTTGTGGAAATTCATAATGTCTATTCAAAATTGATGCAAGTGCTCCATGCTTAACTTGTCACTTCTAGTGTATTCGTTGATCAAGGCCTGCACTTCGACACCTTCGGATTTCCTCCTCTTGCCTATCCTGCATGGGGTAGTATGGTAAAGGGTTATGTGCCTGATCGGATACTACCGTTCAATAATGCCCTCCGCTCGTTTTCAAACTTGATCTTTCAATTTTCAAAGCCTGCCGTTGCCCTATACGGAACTATCAATACACTTTCTCTTCATGTCTATTTTCGTTCTAGCAATAAATTACCGTCTACTCCTAGCGCTTCGCATGGAGATGATAAATTATCTACTTCTGACAAACTTCATCAAAGATCGTTACTTCCGCGCTTGGGAGAATACAAAAACAACAATCAATGTGTAAAATTATGAATTATTTTGTTGGACATTTCTTCTAGAGTCTCAACGTTTGAAATTCTATGTAATTCAATAGTACTGAACCAGGGTGGCAGCTTCAAAATCATTTTCAGAACTTTGTTCTGAATCCTTTGAAGTGCTTTTTTCCTAGTAGCACAACAACTAGACCATATTGGCACAGCATAAAGCATGGCCGGTCTAAAGATTTGTTTGAATATTAGAAGTTTGTTCTTCAAACAAAGTTTGGATTTGCTGTTTGTAAGAGGATATAAACATTTTATATATTTATTACATTTGGCTTGAATGCCCTCAATGTGATCTTTAAAAGTTAATTTTTGATCAAGTATCAGTCCAAGATATTTTACTTGATTTGACCAAGAAATTGGAACTCCGTTCATAGTGACCATATGACTATTACTTGGTTCCAAAAATGCAGCTCTAGGCTTGTGTGGGAATATTATAAGTTGAGTTTTGGAAGCATTAGGAGAAATCTTCCATTTTTGAAAATAATCTGTAAAAATGTCCAAGCTTTTTTGTAGCCTCCTGGATATAACACGAAGACTTTTTCCTTTAGCGGAAATGCCTGTGTCATCAGCAAAGCAAGATTTTTGACAGCCCTGAGGTAAATCAGGGAGATCTGAAGTGAAAATGTTATAAAGTATTGGCCCAAGAATGCTACCTTGAGGAACACCAGCTCTGACAGGCAATTGATCAGATTTAGAATTCTGATAATTTACTTGCAAAGTTCTATCAGTTAAGTAGTTTTGAACTAATTTCATGATATAAAGCGGAAAATTGAACTTTTTCAGTTTTGCAATCAAACCTTCATGCCAAACACTGTCGAATGCTTTTTCTATGTCTAGAAGAGCAACTCCAGTGGAGCAGCCTTCAGCTTTGTTTGAACGAATTAAATTTATAACTCTCAAAAGTTGATGCGTAGTTGAATGCCCATGGCGAAATCCAAACTGTTCATCAGCAAAAAATGAGTTTGTATTGATGTGAAGCATCATTCTATTCAAAATTATGTTTTCAAAAAGCTTACTTATTGAAGAAAGCAAACTGATTGGTCGGTAGCTAGAAGCTTTCTGCCGAATTTTTGTCTGGCTTCAAGATAGGTACGACTTTTGCATTTTTCCATTTATTTGGAAAGTATGCCAGATGAAAACATCTGTTAAATAGTTTTACCAAGAAAGACAAAGTACTCTCGGGGAGTTTTTTGATGAGGATATAGAAAATTCCATCATCACCTGGTGCTTTCATATTTTGAAATTTTTTAGTTATAGTTTTTACTTCATCCAAATCAGTTCCCCAAGAATCATCATAAATATATTCTTGTGAGAAAATATTCAGATACTCCCTGGAAACTTGATCCTCAATAGGACTTGTAAGACCCAAACTGAAATTATGGGAGCTCTCAAACTGCTTAACAAGTTTTTGAGCTTTTTCCGCATTTGTGAGCAAAATTTTATCACCTTCCTTAAGCGCTGGTATAGGCTTTTGAGGTTTTTTCAATATTTTAGAGAGTTTCCAGAAAGGTTTGGAACTCGGATCTAATTTTGACACATTATTTTCAAAATGTTTGTTCCTCAGGGCAGAGAAGCGTTTTTTAATTTGTTTTTGTAAATCTCGCCATATGACTTTCATAGCGGGATCACGTGTGCTTTGATATTGACGCCTACGTACATTTTTCAGACGAATCAAGAGCTGAAGATCTTCATCAATTATAACTGAATCAAATTTAACCTCGCATTTTGGCACTGAAGCAGCTCTTGCTCTATTTATTGAGAAAGCCAGAGATTCAAGAGCATTATTAATTTCATTTTTTGTTACATTAGGATCAAAGTTGTACTCCATAAATGTTCGATATTGATCCCAATTAGCTCTATGGTAGTTGAAAGTAGAACTGATGGAATAAGAAATGATTTCTTGAGATATTTCAAATGTAACTGGAAGGTGATCAGAACCAAAGTCAGCATGGGTAATCAATTGACTACAAAGTTGACATGAATCAGTTAGAACCAAATCAATAGTTGAGGGATTTCTGGCTGAAGAAAAGCAAGTTGGGCTGTTTGGGTATTGAATAGTGTAGTAGCCTGCGGAACAATGATCAAAAAGTATATTACCATTGGCATTGCTTTGCGAATTATTCTATGAGCGGTGGTCTGCATTGAAATAACCAATAACGAAGAATTTAGACCTATGACGGGTAAGTTTCTGGAGGTCACCCTTGAGCCAGTTCTTTTGCTGACCAGTGCATTGGAAAGGCAAATAGGCAGCTATAAAAGTAAATTGGCCAAATTTCCCAGTTACAGTAATTCAGCGGTGAATGCCGGCAACGTAAAATATACCTGCAACCGAAAGGGAAAATAGATCCGCCAACCCGTTTATTCTGTAAGTAGTAGGGCTGTGAAAATTTGGTTTCCCTTCGGAAACATTCTTAAAAAAGAAATGACACGTGTGTCCTTAGTAATACGTTTGAGCCTACCTTAAGATGCCTTCCGATGCCGAATCCGTAACGGACAAAACGGTCCTGGATCTTACGGCGACTCCGTGTGAAGTCTGCGGCCCGTCAACCCGTGACGAGCAAATGGTAGGATGCGACGGATGTTCGAGTTGGTTCCATACTCGGTGCGTGGAAATTGCGGATGGAAAACTGCCAAAAAAATGGTACTGCCAAAGTCAGGCCTGCCAGGAGAAGGCCCAGGAGTACCAAAGGCAGCAGAAAGACGCCAAGAAGCATACTCCCATTCGGAAGCAACCCGACGAGTCAGATAGAACCAGCGTCAACTCCCGCTTAGGTGCGTCTAGCGTGGAAGCAAAGGTGAAAGCGCTAGAAGAACGGCAGAAGCAGCAAATGGAAGAGCTGGAGACGGAGATGATGATGCAGAAAAAGAAAAAGGAAATGCAGCGTACGTTGGAAAGGAAGACGATGGAGATGGAATTGTAGATGCGCGCTGAAGAAGAAGAAGAGCAAAGAGCTTGGCAAGTGGAGATGCTTAAGAAGAAGAAGGAGCAAGTCGAGTGGATGATGGCGAATAAGGAGTCGTTCGAGAAGCAAATGGCAGCCATGGATGAGAAGTTAGCAGCGTTTTCGATCCCCAAGGTGCCAAAATCGGCGTCGAAATCTGTTGGAGACGGTCATTCCGGCCAGTTCAAACCAAATGTGTTGAAGCTGAGCAGGGTAAACGTCAAGAATCTAACGGAGGATGACGAGGCCACCGATGAAGAGGACGAAGACGAAAATTCTGACGATTCGGATTTGCCGAGTCAGTGTACCGACGCGTCCATGGAGGAAACGATCCAGAGGAAAGCTTCGAAGAAGAACAAGAAAGTCGAGGATGAAAGCCTCCACGGGATAGAGGCATATCGGACTGCACCGACGAAGGCCCAGTTGGCCGCGAGGAAAGGGATGACGTATAAGCTCCCAAAATTCTCGGGCAAACCTGCGCAATGGCCACTGTTTTATGCAGCCTACAAAACCTCAAACGATACCTGTGGCTACATGAATCACGAAAACCTCATGCGACTGCAGGAAGCTCTCGAAGGTGATGCACTCGAGTTGGTATCTGCCCAGCTGCTTCTTCCCGAGTCAATTCCGAGGGTCATCCAGAAGCTGCGTCGACATTACGGCCGCCCTGACAGAGACAACTGCTCGAGAGCCTATTGGAAAAAGTCAACATGCTAGACCCACCGAAAGCGGACAGCCTTCGGAGCTTCGTTCCATTCGGAAACACAGTGGAGCAGCTGTGCAGCCACTTGGAAGCTGCTGATTTAAGACAACACCTTGTCAATCCGCTGCTGATAAAGTCGTTAGTCGCCAAGCTACCGGATCGCGAGAAACGCGAATGGGTGCATTACCGGAGGAGCCGTGGAGAAACAACGTTGCGGACGCTGACGGATTTTCTGATGTACATAGTCGCAGATGCCTGCGAAGCCAATGTTGATATGGAGTTTGAGCTGACGCTTCAGTCAAAAGGAACTTCCCATCACGATAAAAAGAAGCCAAGGGAGAAGGGTGGTATGTACCTCCACAGTGAAGCCAGCAGTTCAGCTGTCACCACAAGCGAGGAGAGAAACCTGAAACCGTGCAAGCAATGCCAGGGTACGGATGATCGTTTGCGTCATTGCGTGAACTTCAAGAAGCTGCGGTATGCGGATCGACTGAAGTTGGTAACCCGCGAAAAACGCTGTCACGTGTGCCTCAATGAGCACGGTGGGCAGTGTAAATTTAAGATTCGCTGCAACGTCGGTGAATGCAGGGAGTTCCACAATCCGCTTATGCACCCAGTTGGAAACGTGGTCGGGTTGAGTGCGCACATCCGAACAAACTGCTCAGTGATGTTCCGAGTAGTTCCTGTTAAGCTGTACTGCGGTGGAAAAGCGGCGACTGTGTTAACCCCCCCCCTTCTGTTGGAGCGCTAGCCCGGCTCCAATGGGAAAGGTAACTTTTCGGCCTCAAAACTGTGTTGCGATTCAATTCTTTTAGGATGCTCTCGCTAGAGCGGGTGGTGGCTATCTTGTGGAAGAAATCAACTCTCAGAGTCCTGAAAAGGACGGAAATTTCCACGCAAGCCAAAACAAGATGCAACACAGCCTTGAAGTTAAAGTCTTCTTTTGGATGGACTGTCTTGGTTGGATCGCCTCTTCTTCTTTGGGTGGATTGCCTGGTGGACTTCTCGGTTGGATTGCCTTGTTCGGAATGCAGAAAGAACACTTTTGCTTCTTGGTTTCTTCTCTTTATTTCTTGTTTCCTCTTCTAGGTATAAACATAAACTGATACTGGTAATTTCTGCTGTCGGGTTTATATACCTGCGGCGATGTAGTGCAACAAAACAAAACAGCAAAGAGGGGTGGAACTTTTGTTGCTTCTCCGTTTTGCGTCAATCCTCAGCGGATACGCAATCACATACATACAAATCATTCATACACAGCGGATATTTTCATCACACACACACATTCATTCCAGAGGCAGATACAAATTAGCATCGCGCATGCGCGCTGCGAGCACCATCAAACATGTTTGATCCTGTTAATTGGCGTTGGCGCCAACATACACCCGCCGGGCTGAGATGAATTCTCTGACACTTTAACCAAACTAGCATTATCAATGATAGGTAGTACAGCAATTTTATGTATTGCACGCTTATAGACCGCCTTGCCAACTTGAACATCAACAGTACGCACCAAGTCATCTGTACCCGGATAAGTTTTTGTGATTTTACCCAATCTCCACATCTGTGCTGGTGTGTCTTTTTCTTCGAGCAAAACAATCATTCCGGGTTGGACATTTGAAGATTTAGTACGGTTTTTACCCCGTGGTTGGAGTGTTTGTAGGTAATCGCGATGCCATTTCTTCCAAAATTCGTCACGCAGCCGCTGCATATATTGCCACCGGTTGAGACGATTCAACTGAACTCCTTCAACGCTAGGCTCAGGAGTGGCGGTTAGTGGGCGTCCAATTAAAATATGACCGGGTGTTAGCACCTCTGAGTCATTCGGATTTGATGAAAGAGCATAGAGGGGACGTGAATTCAAAATTCCTTCCACCTGAGTCAAAACCGTTTGGTATTCCTCAAATGTTAATTGTGCGTCCTTAAGGGTTCTCTTTAGGTGAAATTTAGTACTTTTTACCGCAGCCTCCCATAATCCACCAAAATTGGGAGCTTCTGGAGGAATGAACGACCAACTTATTTCTCGAGGCTGACAGAAAGAGGATATACCATCGAACGTTGATTGAGATTTTAATAGTTCATATAACTCATGTAATTCGTGTTTGGCCCCACGAAAATTAGATCCATTATCCGAATGCATCTCTTTCGGATTCCCTCTTCGACCAACAAAACGTTTCAATGCGGCTAAAAAGGATTCGGTACTCAAATCGGAAACGAGTTCTAAATGTATGGCTCTGGTTACCATGCACACAAAAACTGATATATAAGCCTTCACTAGTTTGGGTTTATATCGACCCTCCTTTACATACACCGGACCTGCGAAATCAACACCTGATATCTCAAACGGAAGAGCTGGCGTGACACGACATGAAGGTAAATTACCCATCAACTGACTAGCGAGCTTAGGACGAGATCGGAAACACGTTATGCAATTCTGGGTAATCTTTCGGACCGACGACCTTCCATTCAACAACCAAAATCGAGTTCTTAGAGCGGCTAGTAAATTTTTCGGACCTTCATGCATTTCTTCTATGTGGTATGCGCGAATCAACAGATCAACAACTGGGTGTTTTGGTAGAATATACGGGTACTTGGAGTGGAACAACAACGACGAGTGCTTGAGCCTTCCTCCTACTCGAAGGACTCCATCTAGGAAAAAAGGATTTAAATCTGCAATACGCTTACACGGTTCGTCGTTCTGAACCCGCTGGATTTCGTCACTTAGTTTATCGTGCTGAACAACCTTAACGATCAACTCCAATGACTTTCGCAACTCTGGAATAGTTGGGTTAATTGTCAATACCCGGAGAGATGGATCTTTCTGGCGACAATTACTGATGAACCGTTGCACGTACGCCAATACACGCTGCAACCTTCGGAACGAGCTAGTACTTGAAAATATCGGGAGCTGATCTTCATTGTAAACAGGAGCGGCAACAATTGATTGTACTTTCAATTCGGGTAGTTTATCATCTGGGATATCTCTAAGTGGTTCCTCAGAATATTTATCCATTCTCAAGAAAGGTGGACCCTCCCACCAGTCAGTATTGGACCAAAGAACACCATGTAGCTGTCCCCTTGACACGATATCTGCCGGATTATCGTTCGACCTAACGTACTTCCAGGTGAAATCCCTGGTTTCATTCACAATAGCAGCTACCCCATTCCGAACAAATACGTCGAGATTGGCTAATGGTTTCTTTAGCCAGGCAAGGACAATCTGACTATCGGACCAAAGAACAACTTCATCTACGTTAACTTTTAAATCCTCCAGAGCTGTCAAGAGCAAACGTGACAGTAATCTTGCTGCAAGAAGCTCTTTGCGAGGTATGGTGTGTGTTTCTTAATCGATGCGACTCTTGACTTACTGCAAACAATGCGGAGACGAGCAGAACCACGATCGACGGCGATTGTTGAAGGAAAGAAAACACAACGTGGTATGGTAATTTCGCCAATCTTGGGAAAACGTTACGGAATTGTAACCATGATGCAAGAAGATCTCCCTCGATTTTCGTATCCCAATCAAGTTCAGCATTCCACAGTTTCTGCATATACATTTTGGCTAGGACTATCACTGGCGATAACAAACCTAAGGGATCGAACAATCGTCCGATCTCGGAAAAAACAATTCGTTTAGTAAACGTGGTTACGTCTGGCGGAATTTGAACTACAAATAGAAACTGGTCAGACTGGGGACTCCAAGTCAGACCCAGAACCTTGATCACTTCGTCTCCTTGGTTGAGACAAACCAGCTTCTCTCGGTCCGTTTCGGGGATCATACACAGCAGTTCCTCATAATTTGAGCTCCATTTGTGAACTCGAAAACCACCAGACTCAAGCATTTCACTAATCTGCCGTTGCATTTCAAAAGCTTCGTCCGTGGAACTGGCACCAGACAAAATGTCATCGACATAACAATCATCTCGGACAACCCTAGATGCGAGCGGAAACCTTTCTTCTTCGTCATCACACAACTGCACAAGACATCTGGTAGCTAAAAAGGGGGCAGAGGCTGTACCGTAAGTTACTGTTTGTAGTTCTAGCACCCTTAAAGGCTTGGATGGGTCACTTCTCCACCAGATGCGTTGGAATTTGGATTGGGATGGTTCTACAAGCACCTGCCGATACATCTTCTCAATATCGGCAGTAAACAAAACTTGATGTTTACGAAAGCGAAGAAGAATACTGGCGGGAGCATCGAACACTACTCTTAATTTGGTGGTGGAACTCGTTGGCCTCAATACAGCATGATGGGGCATGTAAAACCGATTCTGATCCACGTCTTTGGACTCGTCTACCTCACGACAGTGGCCAAGTGACTCATACTCTTCAATAAACCTGGAGTACTGCTGTTTCAAATTCAAATCCTTGTTGAGGCGTTTTTCTAAAAATAGAAAACGACGTAGAGCTAAGACACGATTGTCCTGCAATTCTGAAACGCATTCCCGAAAAGGCAAACGCACTACAAATCGACCGGATGGTAAACGACGGTGTGTTTGGCGAAAAGACTTCTCACATTCGTCGTCAGAAACTAACGGGTTTGGATCGGCAACATCTTCAACTTCCCAAAACTTCGTAATAGTTTTGTTCAACGAATCAAGTGAAGCGGTATGAGACAGTTGCGCTTGGCTTACATCATCATCAATCTCCCCTGAGAAAACCCAACCAAAATGAGTTTCCTGAAGCTCGGGTAGGCCGTCAGCTAGGCGAAGTTGTCCTGACTTGAGAAGACTGAAAAATTTAGAGGCACCAATCAACATATCGATGCCCTTAGGTACGTTAAACTCTGGATCTGCAAGTTGGATTCCAGCAGGGATCGGCCAAGAAGAAACATTGATCTTTGATCCCGGAATGATCCCAGTTACTTTTGCAACCACTAAACACTCTACACTTATAGCGAACTGTGAATAAGTTGATTGTACAGTAACCGTCAACTTCTCCCTTGCGTACATCTTAGAACCACCTACACCTGTAATAGGAACACACATAGACTCTCGAGGGATATTTAACTGGTTAGCTATGCGTTCGGAAAGGAAATTAACTTGCGAACCACTATCGAGAAGCGTACGACAAGGAATTGACTCGCCATCATTATCAAGCATGACAACAGCGGTCAACAACATCACAGTCTTTACGGTTTTAGAATGGTTACAAGAACATGTAGAATTCACGGTAGGTTGTTGTTGCTGGCTTGGGTTCGTCCCAGAGGTGGAGGCTTGAATCGAGGAATCGGGCTGTGGAAGTACTGGCTTTGGAGGCTGGGGTATTGACTCAGGTGTGGACTGTTGGGGTTTCGAGAAAGACTCATTGTGTAAGAGGGAATGGTGCTTTTTATGGCAAGTTGAACAAGTTTTCTTGTTGGAACAGTCAGCAACTCGGTGACCGGGTCGGAGGCAGTTGGAACAAATTTTCAACTCCTTAACCTTAGCATTGCGCTCAGTAGCGGTCATTGCGTGGAATTTTGAGCATTCAAAATGGCGATGGTCTTCCCCACAAATTAAGCAAGTTTTTGTATCTTTCGTAGATGTTGAGATGTGAGATTTGAGAGATGGTTTTGGGGTTGATGACTTGGTGATTGGCTCCTTTGTAGAGCTAGCGACACGGGAATTGTTACATCGATCAAGTATTTGGCACTCATTTTTCAAAAATAGCATAGTTTGGTTAAAGTCAGGTAACTCACCATGTTTCAGCGTCCTTTCCCAAAGTTGGCGGGTATGATCATCTAGACGGTTGACGACCAGCTTAGTTATCAAAAGACCAGACAGTTTGTCGATGACCAATCCGTGGTACTCCAGTCCAGCGACATGGCGGTCGCAGGCCTTCGTCAACGACACGAGATCCTTGAGGTTTCCCTTCACTACTGGCTTGAGCTGGATCAAACCGTCGATGTGGGTGTCTACGATGACTCGTTGATTCTCGAACTGATCGGTGATTTGTTTCCACACTTGTTGAAAATTATTATCTTGTATCATTTTGGCGTTGATCAAATCATCTGCTTCACCGACAAGGGCCTTGTCTAAGTGATGCAACTTCATGGCATCAGAGTCGCGGCTTCGGCCGACTAGATCTTCGAACATGGCCTTGAATTTAGGCCAATTCTCCGTCTTGCCGTCGAAGGTTGGTATAGGTGCTCTCAAGGATTGTTGTTGCACTATCACTTGTGGTGCTGATCCGTCAGCATGAACTTCGGTTGGGTGGTGTGCATCAGCAGATTTGGTAAAAAATTCCATCAGTCGCTCGACTCGATTGAGAGCTTCGGGGTGAAGTCGATCGAACTCATCGAGCTTCTCTTCTTGTTCTTCGACCTTTGACAGTGGTGTGGCGGCTAACACTTCACGGTGTAACGAAATGTATTCGGTGTAATGCATTTCGAGCTTTTTTGAAAACACTTTTAGCAATGATTTGCTCACTTTTGTAGGATGATCTTCACCGTCTTCTAGTGTCACATTAATCTTCGTCACTTTGCCTTTAATTTGCCCTCTTTGGTGGATCAACATCTTCAGTTCTTCAAGATCCACGGGCTGCTTCTTTGGCGTGTGTTCGATAGGCATTTTTCACTTCAATCACTTTGGTTACTGTCTGTTCAGTTTTTCACTACGCTCAGCCAGACAAATAACTGGCTCACTACCGGTATTGGCCGACGCTTCACACACTATTCGGCTGTGGCTTTCACTTAGCACTACTTCACTTTTCTTCACTCTTCACTGTTCTTTAAGCATTCAGACCAAAGGCAAATTTCCGGCGTTCGTTGCTGGCATATCCGGCTCGAAGGACCATGTTGGAGCGCTAGCCCGGCTCCAATGGGAAAGGTAACTTTTCGGCCTCAAAACTGTGTTGCGATTCAATTCTTTTAGGATGCTCTCGCTAGAGCGGGTGGTGGCTATCTTGTGGAAGAAATCAACTCTCAGAGTCCTGAAAAGGACGGAAATTTCCACGCAAGCCAAAACAAGATGCAACACAGCCTTGAAGTTTAAGTCTTCTTTTGGATGGACTGTCTTGGTTGGATCGCCTCTTTTTCTTTGGGTGGATTGCCTGGTGAACTTCTCGGTTGGATTGCCTTGTTCGGAATGCAGAAAGAACACTTTTGCTTCTTGGTTTCTTCTCTTTATTTCTTGTTTCCTGTTCTAGGTATAAACATAAACTGATACTGGTAATTTCTGCTGTCGGGTTTATATACCTGCGGCGATGTAGTGCAACAAACCAAAACAGCAAAGAGGGGTGGAACTTTTGTTGCTTCTCCGTTTTGCGTCAATCCTCAGCGGATACGCAATCACATACATACAAATCATTCATACACAGTGGATATTTTCATCACACACACATTCATTCCAGAGGCAGATACAAATTAGCATCGCGCATGCGCGCTGTTTGATCCTGTTAATTGGCGTTGGCGCCAACAGCCCCCTCCCCCCACCACACAAAACACCACAAAAGTCCCCCCCCCCGGCCCCCCCCCGCCAAACTCAAAACCCCCCCCCTAAAAAACCCCCCCCGCTCTTCCCCCCCCCCCCCGCGTACCCCCCCCGCCGAACGTTCGGTGGCGCTTTGAAGGAGATGTTTCACCAGTTGAAGATTTGTGCCGGGGACAAGCAGAAGCAGCGTTTTATCTTTCGGAAAAACCCGGAAGATACACCGAGCGTGTACGTTATGGATGTAGCGACGTTCGGATCGACAAGTTCACCCTGCTCGGCACAGTACGTTAAGAACCGAAACGCTGAAGAGTTCGCAGCGCAATATCCCGAAGCATCGGCTGCAATCATACACCGACATTACGTCGACGACTATTTCGACAGTGTCGACACAGTCGATGAAGCGGTCAAGCTAGCGCAAGAGGTTAGACTGGTTCACCAGAAGGCAGGGTTTGAGATCCGAAATTGGGTTTACAACTCACCAGAAGTACTCCGAAATTTGGAAGAAGAAAAATCGGTTGCGCCTGTGCACTTTAGCCGAGACAAGCAGACGTTGAAAGAGAGAGTTCTGGGAGTGGTCTGGGATCCTGATATGGACCAGTTCGCCTTTTCAACGACGCACCGCGAAGATATGATGCCGTATTTGTTCGAGGGAAAACGACCAACGAAGAGACGTGTCACAAGTTGCGTGATGGGATTCTTCGATCCACTCGGTCTGCTATCGCCGTTCACCATCCACGGAAAAATCATCATCCAGCATCTCTGGTGTTCAAGTTGCGACTGGGACGAGGAAATCGACCCCGATTCCTGGGAGTTGTGGAAGCGTTGGACAAGTCTGCTGACGAAGGTCGAAGCTATACGAATTCCTCGTGGTTATCTCGGTGCTGCCAAGGCTACTGATGTTGATTCACTGGAGGTACACATATTCACCCATGCCAGCGAACATGGATACGGCTGCGTAGCCTATTTGCGAGCAGTCATGAAAGGAGAAGTTTATTGCAGTCTGACGATGTCTCGGGCTAAGGTGGCGCCAATAAAACGGCAGTCGATTCCACGTCTGGAGCTGATGGGTGCAGTGTTGGGAGCCCGATTGAGTCACACGATTATAGCCATGCACTCATACCAGATCAATCGTGTCGTTTTCTGGACGGATTCTCGCACCGTGTGCAGCTGGATCAACTCCGATCAACACCGGTATAAGCAGTTCGTTGCATTTCGAGTCGGCGAGATTCAAGAGCCGACGAAAATATTAGATTGGAGGTGGATTCCGACCAAACTCAACATTGCAGACGCGCTGACGAAATGGGGACAAGGCCCACCGCTGCTAAGCGAAGATGAGTGGTTCAAAGGACCAAAGTTTCTCTACCGTCCGCAAGAACAATGGCCGACGCGACAGGTTGCAATCGAGGAGACCGACGAAAAAGCAAGAGGTGTAGTTTTGTTCCACGGAGTGATCAACGTCGAGCCAATTTCTCGCTGGACAAAACTGTTGAGAGTGACAGCCAACGTAGTACGCTTCATCGCCAACTGCGGACGAAAGATGATAGGAGAGCCGATAGTGACCACACGAGCTACAGCGAAGCAAGGGCAGCTGATTCAAGCGACATCGGTGAATTACGCATCGGTGATAGCACCCCTCGGCCAGGAAGAACTCCGGCAGGCGTTAACAATCCTTTGGCGACAGACACAGTGGAACAGTTTTCCGGACGAAATGAGTATTCTCTCTAACAACTTACTGCGCCAGCCAGATGAATCGGTAGACTACGTCAAGAAGAGCAGCTCAATTTACAAGAGCTCACCGGTACTGGACGACGAAGGCGTGCTGCGTATGGAAGGCAGGCTGGCAAATTCCGAAGAGAGCTCGTTCGACAAAAAGTATCCGATAATCTTGTCACGGTTCCACGAAGTAACGCAGAAGTTGATCCAGCACTACCATGAAGAGTTCGGACATGCCAATTCGGAAACCGTGTTCAACGAGATGAGACAGCGGTTCCAGATTCCAAAAATGCGTCCAGCAATACAGCTGGTAGTGAGCAAGTGCATCTGGTGTAAAGTCAACAAATGTCGTCCGCGGTCACCAAAAATGGCTCCACTTCCAGTTGAACGAGTCACTTCTCATCTTCGACCATTCAGTTCAGTGGGAATCGATTACCTGGGTCCCATAGAAGTTACTGTTGGGCGACGCGTTGGGTGGCAGTTTCACCTGCTTAGCTGTGAGGGCGGTGCACCTAGAAGTCGTTCACAGTCTCACGACCCAATCATGTAGGATGGCGATTGTTCGTTTTCGTAGCAAGTTTGGCAAGCCAAGCCGAATCTTCTCCGACAACGCCACTTGCTTTCGGGGAGCGAACAATGAGATAGTCAGGATGGAGAAAATCAACGAAGAGTGTTCGGAGATCCTAAGCAGTTCGGCTACCACCCGGCACTTTATACCTCCCGGGACCCCTCACATGGGTGGTGTCTGGGAGCGGATGGTACGGTCGGTGAAAGAAGCGATGCACGCGCTCGACGACAGAAGAAAGCTGACAGACGAGATCCTAGTGACAACACTGGCAGAAGCAACGGATATGATAAACACGCGTCCGTTGACTTACTTGCCGCAGGACTCGGAGGAAGCTGAGGCTCTGACACAGAATCATTTTCTACGGGGAACGGTGTCGGGAACAGTTTATAAGGTAGATGAAGGATCGACAAATCTCGGGGAGGCTTTACAGAACGTCTACAAGCGATCGCAGACCGAATGTGAGAAAGATGGAGCAAAGAGTACCTTCCTACGATCAACCAACGGTCGAAATGGTTCGACGAACAAAAGCCACTCGAAAGGGGAGACTTGGTATTCGTAGTCGATGGTAAGAACCGAAAATCCTGGAAACGAGGCATAGTGATGGCGGTGATCAAGGGCTCAGATGGACGCATCCGACAGGCGGACGTGAGGACCGCTGATGGTAAAGTGCAGAGACGAGGTGTTGTGAACCTAGCGGCGTTAGAAATTAAGTAAATCCGGAAATATCGGATGTTACGGGCCGGAGTGTTGCGCCGCTGCTTAGACACCCCTAGTTACAGCATAGGTCAGCATGACAGTTCGCGAGCGCTGGTTTTAGTAGAGACCGATGAGAAGAGAGAATCAGTAGAAGTATTAGTAGAGTAGAAAACCAAAACATAAGCATAAGGTAAATACTGGACGGAGTGGTAGGAAAGCTAATCGCCATTGTAATCAATTTGTCGTTGGCAAAAAGGTTAAGTGAAGTGCAGTTTATTTCTAATTTGAGTTTGAATCGAAGTGAGCAAGATTTGCAATCGATAGGAAAACGATTCTGATTCCAGAACGGTTTCGTAGGTAAGCCCCTGAAATGAAAATAAATGTGAATTAATGTGCAGAACAAAAACAAAATAGATTACATAATGTATACTTTTCCAGTTACAGTAATTCAGCGGTGAATGCCGGCAACGTAAAATATACCTGCAACCGAAAGGGAAAATAGATCCGCCAACCCGTTTATTCTGTAAGTAGTATAGTATAGAGAACTAGTGAAAAGATAAGATAATGGAACATTTATGATTGTGAATTTAATAGCACCTGCGTATGGTCTACGACTAGGGTAGGGGTTCCCAATATCGACCCTATTCGAGTAGAAAAGTTAGAAGAGGTAGTAGTTGAAGAGGAAACCACTTCTTGTAATTATGAAATTAGTTTACTTGAAACTTCTTGTTAATATTAATGTTAATAAATTAAAGTTTTAAGCGTTGCTGAAACATAAATCAACTGCTGTGAAAAGTTTTTATATTTATTTTAAAAAATAAAAAATTTTAAAATAATGCAAAAAAAAAAAAAACCTACTATAAAAATATGTTTCCCCTCCGGGAAAAGTGTTAATTTAGAGGTTGTATGGTGAAAATGAGATTAAACTATTTGATAGCAATAACATAAAATTTGATAATATATATGTCGTAACCGGACAGAGGTTTCCAGCCTCAGTCACGGCGACACGAGCTCCTTGCTGCTGCTAAAACTGCTGCTGCTGCTTCGTCCGCTGCCACTTAAGATTCTTCTGCTGTTCTCGAAATCCGTCACAAGAATGATCCGCAAGCAGCAGGTTTCATTTATACCATGCTTGAATTCTTGTTTACACTGCGTTACAATAGCAACCAATGGGAGTGAGTTTCATGCGCATGCTCTTTATTATGAGTTTTATCACGGTCAAAAGTATTCACTCATATGATATGAATTATTACCATTAATTACGCATCTATCGAAACGTAATGCTATAGAATAGTTTAATCTTTATTGTTCCATACCAACTCTATCTACCACATTCTTCCCCTCGTCTACTCTTATGTATATTTGAACTTATTTGTTTAGTAATAAAATTAAACTTTCAATGCACATTTTCTCTTATTGCAATGGCATTTAAAATTTGAAACAAGTTAAAAATTCCTTACAATACAATTAATTGTTCATTTACACCACATTTGAATACCTCTGTCTTAATATTAGGCACCACACAAAAAATCAAATATAACCATCCTTATTTTATTATCCATATCGGAATTAGCATACTTTTGCAAGATAAACCATCACAAATAATTGAAACAACTAAAACTATCAGAAACTGAATTTTGTCATAAATTATCAGTTCAAAATTAACATCATATGTCTTCAATAAGAACTTCATCCTTGACGAAAATTGATATTACATTTAACGAAACTATTAGTTTTATATTGCCTTAGGGTAAAATTGTATTGCAGAACATCGGGATACCTATCATTATAATAACTAGCGTTATAATCATTAACAAGGGTGTGCAGTTTAATGCTAATTCATTTTAATCTAATTAAAAGCAGGAAAGCTTGATCCATTGCCGTCTCCGGATTGAGGTTTCCAGCCCCAATCACGGCGACAAAAAACCAGGACGATACCGAACATCGCAGCATAGTTGCTGGATAATCACAAATTTCTACTTTCTTGCTAAATCTTAACACAAAATTAACATATTGATGAAAACAAGGTGTTACCTATATCACCCTGTCGATTAAATCAAGATTGAAATAGTAATTATTTTCTTTTTATATTACCCTGCAACTCACTTTTGCAATAATTTAATTTTTATTTTATTTTTATTAAACTTAGTTGTTAGCAATGTAGAAAAAAAAATCATCAACGACAAAAAAAAATCATAATTTGCTATCAGCATCCAAAACTTTACAGAAAGAATAACAATAAACGCCATTAATGCATATCTTATCATAAGTAAAATAAGCTTCAATGATGCAATTTGTTGCCAATTGATCAGTTACCATAAGTTTAATAATGCAAACGACCAAAATTCTCCCAATTTCAACATTGCTACATAAAAGCTACAAAATTTACTACAAATTGAAATTACGTCCCTTACATTAACGTTGGCTTTATCAGCTTTTCCATAGGTATAATTTTTAAATATTTTGAATTTTAACCATTAAATGATTACAAACGTTTGATATTATGTTTTTTTTCATAGTTGTCGTTAGACCTTCATGAATTAGTCAATTAGCTATGCGAAAAAAATACGTTAAAGTAATCTTATTTGAAGCCCATTGTGAAACTTTCTTCTCTTCTTGTTTCTTTAATTTATTTTGGTTTACACTGTTGGCATGTTTTTTTTTATTTTCAAGTACAGGTCTCAAAACGCAAGATCAGCGTCATTTTAAAAAAATCCACCATCTAGTTAAACATTGGTCAATATTCTTAATTTTAATTAGTGCCCAAAAAGCCTTTAATTTATATATTGATGCAAATTCTATGTTATGATTATCTTCCAAAATACTGTCGTAATCTCAAACATTACTTTCAAATTACACAACAATCTCACTCCCAGCATGAACATAATTCTATTGTGAATAAATTTATCATCATGGATCTAATTGATAAATACTCATCAATTTGAAAACATCCAGTAACTCATATAAATAAAATCTTTTAATAATTAAAAAAAATAAGACTAGGTTTGCCATTGAACATCAATTATCAGGTTTAACATGCATGAAAATTCACATTTATTGGCAAAATACATGTGAAGTTCCACGTAATCTTTATTCGTTCACAGAACGCTCTTTAAATCACAAATGAAGTTGAAGTGCCATATGAATAGTAGGTCTGGTTACAATTAAATATCATTTGTTAATCACATTCCAAAATTTCATTTATGTGACATATAGAAATAAACATTGATTTTTTATCATATGCAGTGGATTTCGTATCATTCAACATTCAATTCAACATCACAAATTATTGACAACCATTTAAATTCGACGCTATAGTCCCAACCACTCCCGTGTTTATTAGATTTTTTTTTCTCACGCACGTGACTTATCATTCACGAATTCTTGCTCCTCAATTATTTTTATTATTTTTTCAAGAGTATTTCTTACACAGTATCCATTTTTCGATCGTCGATTAACAAAATCCTTTGCCAATTCTATCAAGGAGGCTGCCAGTGGCATGCTCAAGTATTTTTATTCTCTCTCCCTCTCTCTCTCTCTCTCTCTCTCTCTCTCGTCCTCTCTTTCTATTACGGCTAACTCCACTGCCCTTATGTCAGGGAGCATACCGAAAATATATCCATATTAATCATTTCCTTTTTTTTTGTTCTGCCGGCCTACTCCACTGCCCATTCTGTCAGGGAGCCTACCGGAGAAATGTTCATTAAACAATTTTCCATCCACCGCCCTTCCGTCGGGGATTTTGGTTCTCTACCTCTCCATCCTTCCTCCGTCTTCTTTTTATTTTTAAACTTACCAAAGGAATCTACCGACTGCGCCATTGTCGTAACCGGACAGAGGTTTCCAGCCTCAGTCACGGCAACACGAGCTCCTTGCTGCTGCTACAACTGCTGCTGCTGCTGCTGCTTCGTCCGCTGCCACTTAGGATTCGTCTGCTGTTCTCGAAATCCGTCACAAGAATGATCCAACGATTTTTTTTTTTTTTTTTGGGGGGGGAAAAAAACAAATTTTTCTCCCCCCCCCAAACAACCCACCCCCCCCGCGCATTTTTTTTTTATACCATGTATTTTTTTTTTTTTACCCCCTCCCAAAAACAACCAAAAGGGGGTGGTTTTTTCACCCTCTTTTTTTTTATAATTTTTTTTACCGCCAAAAATGTTTACTCATATAAAAAGAAATATTACCATTAATTACGCATCTATCGAAACGTAATGCTATAGAATAGTTAAATCTTTATTGTTCCATACCAACTCTGTCTACCACAATATCTTACATTCGAAATACAATTTTGACTATATAGTAAATTATTTTTCGTTATGCGGGCATTGACTTTTCAGATTGAAAAAGTTGATTCAACCGGTTTTTTTTTTTTTTTTTTTAACTCTTTATTTATTCCAAATTTTACATTATTTTACATTCATATATTAACCTAGATGATCCTGCTAAGTAATTAACATTTCAACCTTATATGCTATCATTTATATCTAATTGTGTTAATATTATTTTTTACCTTGTCTATTCAGTATTTTTAACAGGGTTCCTTTTGCCTGCGTGTGAGAATAATTATTGATTTCTTAAAACTAGTTCTTATCTATAGAGAGAATTGATCATTGCAATTGAAGAATGCAATGATTTTTGTCTAAAATTATGAATTATTTTGTTGGACATTTCTTCTAGAGTCTCAACGTTTGAAATTCTATGTAATTCAATAGTACTGAACCAGGGTGGCAGCTTCAAAATCATTTTCAGAACTTTGTTCTGAATCCTTTGAAGTGCTTTTTTCCTAGTAGCACAACAACTAGACCATATTGGCACAGCATAAAGCATGGCCGGTCTAAAGATTTGTTTGAATATTAGAAGTTTGTTCTTCAAACAAAGTTTGGATTTTCTGTTTATAAGAGGATATAAACATTTTATATATTTATTACATTTCAATGTGATCTTTAAAAGTTAATTTTTGATCAAGTATCAGTCCAAGATATTTTACTTGATTTGACCAAGAAATTGGAACTCCGTTCATAGTGACCATATGACTATTACTTGGTTTCAAAAATGCAGCTCTAGGCTTGTGTGGGAATATTATAAGTTGAGTTTTGGAAGCATTAGGAGAAATCTTCCATTTTTGAAAATAATCTGTAAAAATGTCCAAGCTTTTTTGTAGCCTCCTGGATATAACACGAAGACTTTTTCCCTTAGCGGAAATGCCTGTGTCATCAGCAAAGCAAGATTTTTGACAGCCCCGAGGTAAATCAGGGAGATCTGAAGTGAAAATGTTATAAAGTATTGGCCCAAGAATGCTACCTTGAGGAACACCAGCTCTGACAGGCAATTGATCAGATTTAGAGTTCTGATAATTTACTTGCAAAGTTCTATCAGTTAAGTAGTTTTGAACTAATTTCATGATATAAAGCGGAAAATTGAACTTTTTCAGTTTCGCAATCAAACCTTCATGCCAAACACTGTCGAATGCTTTTTCTATGTCTAGAAGAGCAACTCCAGTGGAGCAGCCTTCAGCTTTGTTTGAACGAATTAAATTTATAACTCTCAAAAGTTGATGCGTAGTTGAATGCCCATGGCGAAATCCAAACTGTTCATCAGCAAAAATTGAGTTTGTATTGATGTGAAGCATCATTCTATTCAAAATTATTTTTTCAAAAAGCTTACTTATTGAAGAAAGAAAACTGATTGGTCGGTAGCTAGAAGCTTCAGCCGGATTTTTGTCTGGCTTCAAGATAGGTACGACTTTTGCATTTTTCCATTTATTTGGAAAGTATGCCAGATGAAAACATCTGTTAAATAGTTTTACCAAGAAAGACAAAGTACTCTCGGGGAGTTTTTTGATGAGGATATAGAAAATTCCATCATCACATGGTGCTTTCATATTTTGAAATTTTTTAGTTATAGTTTTTACTTCATCCAAATCAGTTCCCCAAGAATCATCATAAATATTTTCTTGTGAGAAAATATTCAGATACTCCCTGGAAACTTGATCCTCAATAGGACTTGTAAGACCCAAACTGAAATTATGGGAGCTCTCAAACTGCTTAACAAGTTTTTGAGCTTTTTCCGCATTTGTGAGCAAAATTTTATCACCTTCCTTAAGCGCTGGTATAGGCTTTTGAGGTTTTTTCAATATTTTAGAGAGTTTCCAGAAAGGTTTGGAACTCGGATCTAATTTTAACACATTATTTTCAAAATGTTTGTTCCTCAGGGCAGAGAAGCGTTTTTTAATTTGTTTTTGTAAATCTCGCCATATGACTTTCATAGCGGGATCACGTGTTCTTTGATATTGACGCCTACGTACATTTTTCAGACGAATCAAGAGCTGGAGATCGTCATCAATTATAACTGAATCGAATTTAACCTCGCATTTTGGCACTGAAGCAGCTCTTGCTCTATTTATTGAGAAAGCCAGAGATTCAAGAGCATTATTAATTTCATTTTTTGTTTGCAATGGAACATTAGGATCAAAGTTGTACTCCATAAATGTTCGATATTGATCCCAATTAGCTCTATGGTAGTTGAAAGTAGAACTGATGGAATTAGAAATGATTTCATGAGATATTTCAAATGTAACTGGAAGGTGATCAGAACCAAAGTCAGCATGGGTAATCAATTGACTACAAAGTTGACATGAATCAGTTAGGACCAAATCAATAGTTGAGGGATTTCTGGCTGAAGAAAAGCATGTTGGGCTGTTTGGGTATTGAATAGTGTAGTGGCCTGCGGAACAATGATCAAAAAGTATATTACCATTGGCATTGCTTTGCGAATTATTCCATGAGCGGTGTTTTGCATTGAAATCACCAATAACGAAGAATTTAGACCTATTACGGGTAAGTTTCTGGAGGTCACCCTTGAGCCAGTTCTTTTGCTGGCCAGTGCATTGGAAAGGCAAATGGGCAGCTATAAAAGTGAATTGGCCGAATTTTGTTTCAACTGAAACCCCCAAAGTTTCAAAAACTTTGGTTTCAAATGAAGAAAGAATGTGATGTTTTATACGCCTATGGACAATGATGGCAACGCCACCACCAGCTCCATTAATGCGATCATTTCTGTAGACAAAATAATTTGGATCTCTTTTGACCTTATGGGCAGGTTTGAGATAAGTCTCAGTTATAACAGCAATATGCACGTTATGAACTCTTAAAAAATTAAATAGCTCATCCTCGTTATCTCTGATGGATCGAGCATTCCAATTCAAAATGTTTAATGACTTAAAATCCATTACTGAACTTCAATGTCATGACAATATTATTGGCAAATTTAATACCAGTTTGGATAGCTTCAAACATGGAATTAGTTTTTAGCATGTCGATTAACGATTGCTGTAAAAATTCTAATTTAGGAGCGGATATGTTACCTAAATCAAATTCATCAGAAGTCCCGTGGGAATTTTGGTTTTGGTTTCTACTCGCTGCAACGGCAGCGTAGGTAGGTCCATTTACATGTTGAACATTGTTAACAACACGGTTGGGTAAGAATGTAGGGTTTGAAGATTGAGCCCTGTTGGTACCTGCAGGTATCGAAATAGTATTTACTCCTCGTTGAGCGTTTGAAGTTACAGTTGCGGATGGAAAAACCTGTCCGCTGTTTCTACCGACGGTTTGGTAGGAATTAGTTCTTTGCTGATCGTTGTTAACAGCTGCAGAATGGGTAGTAGCTGGTCGGGAACGTATATTGCTTCCTACCTGGCGTTTAGTGCGCGACTGCAAAATTGCTTGGTTTTCATGGTTTTTATGGTTTTCACCACAATTTGAGCATTTGAATTTTTGAGGATCTTCCTTCACAGGACAGTCGTCCTTAGCGTGCGAGGAATCCCCACAATTCATGCATTTACCAATCATATGGCAATGCTTTGTACCGTGACCCCATCCCTGGTACTTACGGCACTGGGTGAGGCTTTGGAAATTGGCTCCAGTCTTCCTGAAATGTTCCCACTTCACTCGGACATGGAGCAAAAGGCTTGCTTTTTCTAAAGCCTTAAGGTTATTAAGTTCACTTGACTTGAAGTGAACTAAGTAGAAATCGTTTGAAATCCCTTTGCGAGCATCGCCAGGCCGGGATTTCATTTTCATCTTAATTACTTGGACTGGGCTAAATCCAAGTAATTTTGTTAACTCGTTTTTTATTTCATCGAGAGATTCACCACTGGGCAGTCCTTTCAAGACAACCTTGAAAAGACGCTCAGCTTTGGTGTCATAGGTGAAGAAATTGTGGTTCTTCTGAGTAAGATACTCAAGAAGACGTTTGAATCCGTCCAAGGTTTCTGCATGCAAACGGCATTCACCTCGTCTGGAAATTTGAAGGGAATATTTCACACCTTCAACAAATGTTAAGATTTCCTTGCGAAAAGCATGGAAATCCGAAATTGTCACCACAATAGGGGGAACTGTTTCCTTTCTCAATCGAGAAAGTTTTTTCAAATTTTGATTAGATGATGGATCACTCTCATCATCTGTGAGCATATCAAATTGATTACTCACATTAATTTGATTTGCAGGCGAATCAATAGATTGCCCTTTTCGTTTGCGCTTATTTGCCATAGTGGCAGAGTAATTTGCTCCAAATCGACGTCCAAGCAGATACCTATAAGAATCCGAGGGACCGAAGAGGAATTTTCCAATGCGATATCCAAGCCGGGTTACCCGAAGGGCCTAACAAGGATCGAAAAGGAATAAGAGGAAATCTAAAAATTGTAGGTATTATTTAGCACTGAAAAGTGCTGTTTAAGATTTGGTGTAGCGTTAGGTAGCAATAGCACTTCCTTCAGCAAATAGAAAATAGAACCGCACGGCATGAGAGCACAATGCAGACTCAGATTCGACTGGTTGATTTTCGGTAAGATGTGGTTAAGTGCGGCCAACTACAGGTGGTTTGATGGATCGCTGAGACGCTCGACTTTCTTTATTTTTCATCCTGCTTGGCGTCCACTGATGTATCGCGATAACAGAAGTATACTTATAAGACTTCCAGCTTTAAAAACACGCTTAACAACTTGTTCTAAAGAAAGCTATCGGGTCGCGGACGGATGTAACATCTCTATTAGGTGCTGCAGTTTGTTGAACTTTGCTGTTCCTAAAAAACAATTGCTGAGGAAGCAATGTATTTCCCCATACATCCATTTTATACCAGATGGAATATTGTTACATAAGTATGATGCACACAATTCAAATGAATGGTATATGCATTTCAGTACGAATAAATTCGGACAGTCGTTTTTAAAAAGTACATTAACAGAATGCTTTCCGTCGTGCATAACACTCACTTCGTCTACACCGAACCCTATTTGATTCTTTTTGTGCGAAATCAAATCTTCATTATTTAAACTTAGTAACAATGGCACTGTGTATAGTAGTAGCATACGCTTCAGCATGCTCAAGTACGTGATAAAAAGAATCTCGAACTGACAATTCATTTCCTCACTACTAAGACCAATGTTTTCATGGCAGTGGTATCAGTTTACTAATCGATTATAAGACTAAATGGTTTGAACCACATCATTGCCACCAGTTCTTGGTGGTGCGATTCGCCAAGGACATTCATCATAATGGCCGTATTTTGAGTTCGTTTCTGTGCTACGTCTTTGACCATGGACAAATCAGTGGAAACCGCCTTAGAAAACAGCCAGGCACATACTTCTACTTCTACTTCCCTCACTGGTTTTTTTTCGCCAACTAACTGGTCCAACTTCAGACTGTCATTAATTTGCTTTCTGTGACGGATGTGGCTTTCCCTATTGCCATGTTTATTTTAAATCTGGAAGTTCGCCGAAATGAATGTCTGTATATGTCTGTAAGATTTTCTGTATAATATCTGTAATATGTATGGTGTCTGTATGCATGACCAAATGTCTGTATAAATACAGACATGTCTGTATATCTGGCATCCCTGGCTGCAAGGTGTACTACCAGGGGCCCTGCATCGCTGTCAACCACATATTGATGCACCATAGTTCACATGATTTTGACAATTTTGGACATCCTGACAGTGACAACTGAAATCGACACAGATTTTTCATTATGGCCTAACTGCTAAAGGTAAACAATGGCTTCTTCATTGAATTTGTCGACCTTGGAAACTTGCCTCATTAATCAACCACAGCCATTTCGAAGAACAAGAGTCCTTCTATTCGATAGAATCGGAAGATTTTAAATGACGAGAATTTTACAAAAGAAGCCATTGTTTACGTTTGTCAGTTAGGCCATAATTAAAAATCTTTGTCGAAATATGGCCCATCAAAACAAATCGACCAATGCCAAGGTACGACAGGCATTGCAGAACAAATCACCAGAATTTTCTAGCACATGCAGAGGAATGATGGTTTGTTTTCCTCCAAAAGATGTTCCTTCTTACTTGTTCTCCTTTGATCTTAATGTGCGTGCGTTCAAGGTCACTAAGCTTAATGAATGTTAGGAAAAACAGGTTGATGCATTCATCCTAACCATATATTCATCACATTGATACTGAAATCCATGTGAGCTACAGCGAAATCTTTAATGAATGCCACCCTGTGTACTACGGATCAAGGGGTTCTACAACAGTGAACCAATTTCAAATCGCTAATTTCATATTAATTGTTGGTATTATAACCCGTTCACACTACAACCTGTATTACTTGATATAGCCTGTCTTGATACCAACATTCATACATCTTTTTGTCACTGGAAATGATATGTACGACACATGATATCAAGATACTCTATATCACGTAATATAGATTGTAGTCTGGATGGGGTATTATCAACAGTATTATCGTATTATGCTTTGTTTATACTACAGCGTTGTAACATAATACAAGGCTATGTTGATAACATTTTCCCTGTAGGTACTTTTCAAAACAGCCTTATATTATGCTACAAGTCTGTAGTCTGAACAAAGCATTACATACATATATCTCTTTACTGTGATACAGGTGGAACACGGTCACGAAAATTTTTGCAGCACGCACACAAACATCATTGATTGAGATATAAAATAAATTATTGGAAAACTAAATACATAGTTTATTCTGAATTATATTTTGAATATTTTGGATATTTTGATTGAAAAAAGAAAAACAGAAATCAAACAATCATTAATCATCATAACACAGTTTTAATTGACCTTCTTATAGCGTCAATAATCAATTGAATTCTTTTCATTTTCTCTTAGTTACATTGAAAACATTTAAAAGTTTAAACTTCAAATTATTTGCAAAATGTTAACTGTTAATCTTACGAAAAATTAGGGGAAAAAAATATTAAAATTTAAAATGTTTTTACTCTGGTTCTTTTGATTTTACTTTTCAGACGAAGGTGCAGTAGTTCACCAGTTCGACCTTATATTCTAGGTATCGAAACGAGTTGCGACGACAGTGGTGCTGCAATAGTGAGCGGTAATGGTCATGTGTTAGGCGAGTGTATACACTCGCAACAGAATAGCCACCTAAAGTAAGCATATATTATATATACCTATTTTTGTATAAAAATTTCGGTATAAAATATCTACTTGTAGGCAAGGATTCATCCATTAATTTTTTCACTCATATACATCCGACTTTTTTCACCAGATTTTTTGTAGGCCGTAGTGTTAAACTACAACTTCTGTAAACAATTACAATCTGTAACTCCTATAACCTCTAAAGAAACAATATACAGTGATGCACAATCACATTCATAAAAAACCATGATAGATTCTGTTCGCATATAGTTCGTTATGAATTACTCACTTAAAAATAAGTCATAAGAAAAAGGGTTGAATTTCATAATATTACCTAATAAAATAACGTATAATGACGTATAATTGTTTTCACAACTACTTCTAATGTTTTCTTATGGCAACCGGTTCTTATGGTGTTTGAGAATCTGGTAGCGACATCCCTACTCCCGCATTCCATCAGCGCACTTACGAAAACGTCAAACCTTGCACCAACGCATCAGATCAAACCATCACAGCAAAAGTACTCGCTTTTTTCCTTTGTTATTCGTTCAGTAAGGTTAGAGCAATAAACACGTGTATACAAGTTATTTCGTTCGTTTATTTTATGTTTCGCCGGTAGAAAGTTCTGCTCATTCGTAATACGTGTTCCCAAGTTTCAATTTCGCTGTCCAAGTTCCATTCGGCCTTTCGTTTTCGATTCTCGATCATTGTTTGGTCCTTCACGTCCGGATCATGAATCCGTCGGATTTGGTACAGTTTCGGTCGAAGCGAGAGGTTATGTTCGCGAAAGTAAAATGAGAGCGGTCCGTCGCGCAATCACATTTCACCCGGAATCCGTCGTTCGGGGAAGTGCACGAACGACGAGAAAAGCTCACGGAGCTTGCAGCAAATTTCGATGCCGTTCAAACGACGATTGAGGAGAACACAGCGAATATGGATGATGTTTCGTCAGTATTCAACTACCGGATGCAATTCGATGCAGTATATTTTCAAGTGAAGGATCTGTATACGGAGTTTCTAGAAGAACGTCAGGATCGGATTTCAAAATCAAGTGTGGGGAACGAGTCGCCTAGTGCGCGACGCAATCAAGGCACTTTTGGAAACGCAGCAGCAATTTTGGATCGCCAAAACCAATCGCAGCAGCCGACAGCCAGCGGTCAGGTGTGTATTCCGGAACCCCAACTCAACGTGACACTAGCGCAGCTCAACATCTCCGTTTTCCGAAAGAGCGTAAGGCGTGGAATTCGTTCAAGGATTTGTTTGTTAGTACGATCCACAACAGGGCGGATCTGAAGGCTTCCGTCAAGATGCAGTACTTATTTTCATACTTGTATGGTGAAGCCAAACGTATGGTGAGTTCTTTTCCGATTAGCGATGCAAACTACAACGAAGCATGGGAAACACTCGTGACGCACTACGATAAGAAAAAGTACACGGTGTTTGCTCTAGTGCGGGAATTCGTTGATCAGCCGTCACCCACGAACGCGAGCGGATTAAAGAAATTGGTGGCTACCGCTGATGACGTCATCCGGCAGCTGAAAGCTCTTGGCAACGAGTATGAAGCACGGGATCCTTGGCTCATCCATCTGCTGCTCGAGAAGGTGGACCGAGAGACGCGTTCATTGTGGGCGCAGAAGATCATCGACGAGGTAAATCCAAGGTTCGCAGATTTCATCGAGTTCCTGTAGAAACGCTGCGGCGCTTTGGTAACATATTCGGCGTTTTGTAGGAAGCTGGGAGAATCAGTGAAGAAAGAGTTTGTGAAGACCAGTGGAGGTGAAAAGAAGATTCAAGCTTTCCATGCCAGCCCGGCACAAGTGTCGTGCGCGAAATGCAGCAAGGATCATCCGACGTTCCACTGCGATCAGTTCAAGGCATGGATGTGCCGGCGCGTAGGGAATTGGCACTTAACTACGTCCAAATTGTGCTTCAATTGTCTACGTCCATCACACACGGCAAAGCGATGCCAACCAAAATCGGTGTGCCGCACTCCACAGTGTAACCAGCGGCACCATACCATGCTTTGCCAGCGGGAAACCAAGCAACCAGAAGAAAGGCAAGAAGAAGCTCAGGAAGGTTCGCAAGTAGAAGAGGAACCGGAGGTTGTACCGATCTCTACCAACGTGGCGCAGACGTTGGCCGAAAGCCACGGACCGTTTGCATTTGCATTGCTGCCTACGGTGGTGGTAAACATTCGGTGAGGTGATGGAAAGCTGCACGAAGCAAGAATTTTGATGGACTGCGGTTCCCAGGCATCTTTCATTACGACTAACCGCCTTGGGTTGAGGCGTAGCAACGCTTCTTTGGAAGTTACCGGTGTCTACGGGGAAGTCGTCGGCACCACAGCCGGCACAGTCAAGCTGATAATTTCGTCGCGTTTCAACGGGGAAACCGAACTCACTACATCAGCTTATGTCCTGGGGAAGCTCACGGCAACCCTGCCGGGCCAGCGTTTCGACGTGGCAAGCATGCCATACTTGAAGGGTCTGCAATTGGTGAATCCCTACTTAAATCAACCTAGTTCGGTGGACGTCATACTCGGTTCGGATGTCTTCCTGTCGGTACTGCAAGCCGGCCAAGCAACGCATGCACGCACAACACTCGGCAATCAATCTTCATCAAGATTTCGACATCGATCGCACCCTGCAATTATTCTGGGAAGATAAGGAACTACATCAAGCTAAACAATTGACAGCGGAAAAGCAAAGGCTCGTTGATCATTTCAACTCGACTCTCACACGTTCGGAAGATGGTCGCTTTATCTTTCGACTGCCAATTGACGATTCAAAGCGGCAATTGGGAGATTTGATTCCGGAGGCAGAGGTCACAGTCGATTGTACGAAGTCCTACTATTTGCCGCATCATGTGTTCGTAAAAGAAGACAGCAGCACGACCAAACTCCGGGTCGTGTTCGACGCCTCATGTGCCACGACCTCTGGAGTCTCATTGAATGATTTGCTATTAGATGTTCCTAACGTAAACGCTGAGATTTTCGACATCATAATGGAGTTCCGGTTCTTCGAAGTGGTATTCACTGCGGACGCTGAGAAAATGTTCCGCCAAGTACTAACGCACCCTGACGACAGAGATTACCTACGTGTGGTATGGAAAAGCTCGCCGGACAAGCCGATTCAACATGTTCGACTTTGTGCGGTGACATATGGCCTAATTCTGGATTTCTGGAAATATCCTGAAGCTGCTGAAAGGATTAAGAAGAGTACTTACGTCGACGAACTGACATCTGGAGCGAAATCGGAAGAAGAAGCAAGTCGTCTCATCAAGGAGGTAAACGAGATTATGAAGAGTGCAGGGTTCACATTGCGAAAATGGAGCTCGAATTCGACAACCGTTCTGAAATCGTTACCTGAAGCAAGCATTACCGCAGTTCAGATACAATTCCCGAATGAACGCAACACGGCCAAGGTTCTGGTAATTCATTGGATTCCAGACAAAGATATCTGTACGCTAAAGGTGAATCTGCAGATTGCTGCCCCCAACACGAAGCACCAATTGTTGTCGGACTCCGCCAGACTTTTCGATCCGTTCGGATGGTTTGCGCCGGTCATCGTCCATACATCAGCTAGAGCAGATCCAGATTCCAAGATGGGTATTACGACAAACATGTTGAGCTACAGGATTTTTCTGACGCTTCCGAGGAGGCTTACGCAGCGGTCGTATACCTCAAGTCAACAGATCACTATGGTGAGATTCACGTCAGTCTGCTGGCAGCAAAAACCAAGGTTGCTCCAGTATGACAAGTGGCCTTGCCATGACTCGAATTCACGCAGCTGAACTACTAGCAAGGCTCATGCAACGTGTTGCTGGATCACTCAAGCGCTTTCAGATGAAACTGTTTGCCTGAACGGATTCAACCATAGTCCTGCAATGGCTCTCGGTGCACCCTCGCAAATGGAATACGTACGTGGCCAATCGAGTTTCTTCTATTCTTGAGATTCTACCGCGCCACCATTGGGCTCACGTAGCGTCATCCACAAATCCCGCGGACTGTGCATCCCGTGGGATATCTCCAAACGAATTGATCGATCTTCCTTTATGGTGGTCGGAACCGAAGTGGTTGGTGGAGGACTCCGCAACCTGGACTCAGAGCATCCTGCTTGAGGAACACGACGAAACTACGATGGAGGCACGTAAACGCTTCCAGACACTAAACATTACCGTTAGTATTCCAGTTACGACATACGAGATCGAGAAGCACATCGTCGATACTCGATCGAACTTCGGCGCAGCTTGCCGACAGCTGGCGTGCGTCGAGCGCTTCATCTACAACCTGGGATCTAAGGCATCAACATGCTACGAGAAAAGATCTGGTCCTATTTTGCCATCCGAGTTGCATGAAGCAAGGTTGCAGCTCATACGATGGGCACAGCACGAACACTACGAAGAAGAAATCAAATTGTTGTCCAAAGGAAACGAAGTTCGTCCGAAATCAAAGATCAGCGGCTTGTATCCATTTTTGGACGGTACAGGAACGATCAGAGTCGGAGGTCGCCTACAGCTATCGTCGTTTCCTTTCGAAGTCAAGCACCCAGTAGTTCTTCCGAAGAATCACCGTGTTACCAGGTTACTGGTGGAAGAATTACACCTACAGAACTGACACGCAGGTCCCACACTCCTGACAGCGACGATTAATCAGAACTACTGGCAACACGTCATCAAGCAAGTTATCCGGAATTGCGTCAAGTGCTGTCGACAAAAAGCGAAGACGGCGCAGCAATCGATGTGCAGTCTACCAGCAGCACGCGTGACCGCATGTCGACCTTTCAGTCATGTAGGCGTCGATTATGCCGGTAAGATATTGGTAAGATGCAGCAAAACTCGTGGTGAACGTTCCTCGAAGGGGTACATAGTCGTCTTTGTGTGCCTCTCGAGTAAGGCTGTTCATTTGGAAGTCGCAGGTGACCGGTGAACCGACACTTTCTTGGCGGCATTCAAGCGAATGATTGCTCGCCGAGGCTATTGTAATGAAATCTGGTCAGACAACGGAACGAACCTGGTCGGTGCCGACAGACAGCTGAAGGAAATCTACGAAGCGACACTAGCTCACAGCAAAAACACCGATTCGTTCTTCAGCAATCATGGCATCCGTTGGAGATTCATTTCGCCATCTAGTCCGCATCAGGGTGGCATTTGGGAAGCGGCCGTCAAGAGCGCGAAGGAGTTGCTGCGACCGGTCGTCGGAAACGAGAAGTTAACATTTTAGGAACTATCAACTGTACTCTGCCAAATAGAAGCGTGTATCGAGACCTCTCTGTCCAATCTCCACTTCGCCTGACAGGTTCGAGGCCCTCACAACAGGGCACTTCTTGGTAGGGCAACCGCTGAACTTATTGTCCGAGCCTGGCGTAACGCACCTAAAAATAAACCAGTTGGATCATTGGCAGAAGGTGCAGAGATATTCAGCGGAGTTTTGGAACAGGTGGCGTGACGAATACATCTCTACTCTTCAGCCGTGACGAAAGTGGAAAACCACTCGAGACAACATCAAGCCGGACCAGCTCGTTCTGGCCAAAAATGACAACACTCCACCGTCCGCCTGGGAATTGGCCCGGGTAGTAGCAGTTCATCCTGACAAGCATGGCTTGGTTCGTACTGTAACATTGCGACGAGGCATGTCGGAGTACCAGCGTCCAGTGCAGAAGCTATGCCTACTTCCGGATTGAAGCGTTGCTTCAAGGCGGGGAGGATGTTTGAGAATCTGGTAGCGACATCCCTACTCCCGCATTCTATCAGCGCACCTACGAAAACGTCAAACCTTGCACCAACGGATCAGAGCAAACCATCACATCAAAAGCATTCGCTTTTTTCCTTTGGTATTCGTTCAGGAGGGTTAGAGCAATAAACACGTGTATACAAGTTATTTCCTGCTAATACAAAAGAATAAAGGTAGCTTATGAAGAAAATGTTTTATAAATAAATTATCTGAGATATTCCGTGAAATGATCTGAATCGGGGAAAAAGGTTTGAAGAAGATGTAATTCCAGAAAATTTACCATTTCCGGCAATGGACTGATCAGGATAATGGTATTCCGGGAAATTTTATTCTGCGAAATTTCATTCCGGGTAGAATATAGGACCCTTCGACCCATTTTGTACTGTACATTAAAAAACAACACAACCATAAACCATCAACCCTGACATAGTATAAACCACTGAGGCTAACATTATGATATTATCATATGAAAAACAAAGTTAGTAGAATGACTTATAATTAGTTTTCACTTAAATTTGGCAGATGAAAATTTTACAAATAACTCTGCTCCTAATGCAGATTCATTCTGAGAGAAGAGGGATTAAATCAGACAGACACCTTCTCAAAATTCAACATCGAAGAGATTTTCGAACATTTTAATCTACTTTCGAAATGTCAAGTTGAAGTGAAAATTCACCAGTCTTGGTGAATTTTTACTTTAATTTGACATTTTAAAACTGACTTAAAATGTTAGAAAATCGCTCTGTTGATGTTTGGTCAATTTTTGAAAAGACGTTTAAACAGATTGTTTTTCTGAGAGAAATAAATTTTCTAGCAGGATTATTTGGAAAAAAATTATCTGTCAAGTTTAAGTAAAAATTAAATTCAATTCTTGAATTGGAACACATCTCCAATATTTCAGTAGAAAATTAAATCTTTGAAGAGTCCCATACGAATGTATTCAAATAGGTACATTTGACAATGCTGCAGTTGGAGAGGTTTTCGCAAAAAAAAGGAGTCCCATGATATCCAAGAGCTATAAAATAACGCACCGCCGACTTACCTGTGTATGATAATCGGATGCTGCACTGAGCTCATAATTTGCACTTCTCTTCGTATCCGAATAAGGTCCGCTCCAGTTTCGATTTTGTTTTTTCTATGGTTTTGATGGCGACCTCCTGACCGGTTTCCTTATTAATACCTAATTGCACCTTGCCGTACGTGCCCTGGCCGAGCTTTTTGATTATATCAAATCTGCAGCGAACGTTTGCAAAAAAAGGAACAGATAACGGTAGGTAGATATTATAAATTTGTAATGATTTCCCCCACAGGGAGAATATAATCCGTAATGAGTGGTAGATATTTACATAGCAAAGGAATAAGGAAAATCTCGCCGGTGAGAAATGGCACTTACCGTTGTTTCAGTTTTTTCATGTAGTTATTCATTTTCACAGTACCGGTATTTTCAATTCCACTCATCATGTTCTCAATGGTTGCTTTATGTGGGGCGAATTGTTGAGGAGGAGGCACAGCCTCTCCGTTGTTGGTTGCTTCTCCTATCACCATTTTTAGTTAGTGTGCGGTTTTCCTATATAATCTAGTTGCTTGGAAGGACGATGATTCGGGCTGGTCCGTTGGTGTTATGCCTTTCACTCTGATCGATTATCCAATGCAATTAAAGCAAACTCCTTCACAGTCGTAATTAATTCCTGTGTATAAACAGAAGAGAACCATAATTGAAGATGGAACACCACGAGTGGGAAAAAGACTCTGAATATTAAATCAATAGTGCCACTATATATTCCGTAAGCTAGAATTGAGTTCGCAAGTAGTCGTGTCTGGCAGCGAGACAAGTTTTTCGACAACGATACCAGAGCAGAGGGCATTTTGAAAAGTGGGTAAAATTCAACAGATCAAATTTTCCTAATATAATGCCAACGTGGTTATACAGTTACTCAATGAGAATTCGGGATTTGTGAGTAGAATAGTTGAAAGTTCAATGTTTGAAAGCACTCTAGTGAATTTGAGTGGAGTTTACTTATTGAAATTTTCTTCAGTCTGTTATTTAAAAAAAAAAAAGTGAATCCCTACGAAAACGAATTAGTCAGCTGAAGCAATGTCGGCACATGTTGTTTGCCAAAACGTCTCACGAGATCGCATGTTAAGAAAGAAAAAAAATCAGAGTCTAAGTGACATGGATTGCATCATATTGAATCATGTGCTCGTTGCAGTACATGTTTATTTTGGTACAAAATTACTTAGGAGATTGGCGTTGATTTGCACGCATTCGATAGTCATATGATTTGTTTAGTGCAATTTGTAAACAAACTCCGTATTTCTACTCAATACTCAGGTCAAAATGCGATTGAACATGGGCCAGTTTATATCGATTGTTGTTGATTTTTTCCTCAGCAACTACTGGGATGATTTTAATGAAACAGACAATAATTGGAAGGTATGGTATATGGTTAACGATATTGAATGTTTAAGGCATTGGTCCATCAGCTCAAGAAATATCTTTGAAATACATTTCTGTATTTCAATTTTGAATTACGTCTCGGGTAAAATTAATAATTTCTAAGCGTTTATGATTGGCATCAAGCACGTTAAACGCATCATTCGATGCCTCAAATAATACACAACAAAAAAATTACTAGGAATTTTTTTTAAATACGAATGTGATAACTAAACAAACGTAACCCATATGCACATGCGCTTTTCAAATAACATTGTAAATTATACTGTATTTTCGAATTGGTTGATGGCCTCTTCTGTGATGAAATGTTCATTTTTATTTTTGCTGTGTATAAGAATTGGTCACACCCAGTCATGTTCTGGGTTCCTCACAAGAAGTGACCAGTTCTTGTTATTTTGCAACTCCTAATCACATAAATGTTCATTAACAAGTACATTTGTGATTATATCAAAAGTCCAAGATCACATGGACGCAACCGGACATGTTCCGAACACCCCCCAATAAAAGAGGACAGAGTAAGACTTGGTCACATATGGAATTGATCCTCTGTGACGTGACCAGTGGTAGAAAATAATATTGTTAATTGAATTTAATTAATAAGGCTAAGATTGCACCATTTTGGATTAATTTAGATTTTGTTGTTGGTTGGATTGTGAAGCGGAGAAGAGAAGGAATCCGAAGTTGAATCTGAAGAAGTTGAAATAACGAGGCTAAAACACTACTTTTTATACATTTTGTACGACGTTATTGACGAGTTTTGGGTTTTATGCCATTTCAATAAAGCTTGTACAAGGCTGGTACTATTGAATGTCAGATCTTACACCATTGTACACGAAAATAGTTAAATTCAAAGATCAAGGTTGATCCAGCGGATTTTCTTGATTTATAATTGATGATTTCAAATTCTGTTTGTTCCCCACAGACAAAATATTTACTAGATAAACATTTCTGAAGATCTGGTCTATCATTTCATAACATCAAATATGCAAAAACAGATAGGGCCCTGGATGGCCTAGTCGAGGAACGCAAGGAATATCCAAGCTAGATTCAGTGGGTTAGAATTCTGGACCGGTCGAGGAGATGCTCATGGTTGGAAATTTTCACGTTATGCTTGGACAAGCGTTGTTTTTTTAGTTTGCCACACTTAATTCCAATTTTTGGAAAAGTGTCCAAGTATAGAATAATTAGTATCAACGTATATGCACTTCTTTCTTTTTGCAAAGCATTTCAAGCATATTGCATACAAAAACAGTTTATTGCTTCACAGCAAAAAAAAAAAAAAAAAAAAAAAATGTTATATCGCAACAAAGTAGATGCACTCCATCTTCTATCGTAGCGTTTCAAGCATATTGCTTTTAAGATTAGTTTATTGCTTTCTCCAAACTTAGTGTTCCAAATACACTTCCTGAGTCATTAATTGAGAGCGTAAGATGCCAGTACCATTGTTGCATTAGGATGAGTGTGTCATACCTTATGCCTAGAGAGTCGAGAAATATTCCTTTACGAAAAAATCCTAGACCAGGTCAGGAATCGAACTCAGCCACCTCTAGCATGGTGTTGTTTTGCAGCTGCGCACAGTGATTGGAAAAGCCTTTTCTCATGGCGAAATTAATAACTCCTACGGGTTACGTTTCCAAATCATGGTGTCTTCTAGAAAGTTGTACCTAAAAAAGTTGTCCATCTTCTGGTGATCGTTTCGTAGTTGCAAACTGCGCTGTTGCTAACTTTTGAACAAAGCACAATAACAGGGTAATGTCACAAACAGGTTTGTAGGCAATATAATTCTAAGCAACTTTGCCCAAAACACCATTTTACTAGCTCCGTTTATTTTATGTTTCGCCGGTAGAAAGTTCTGCTCATCCGTAATACGTGTTCCCGGGTTTCAATTTCGCTGTCCAAGTTCCATTCGGCCTTTGATTTACGATTCTCGATCAGTATGAGTTTCATTGAACAACGTTATGCAATTTCTTGTTTATTGCTATGGAACCCATATGCGTTGGTTCTACAAATTAATATATTGTTATAATAATTGATTCTACTGGCATTTTTGTTCTAGCTATTCTAGCTATAGCCATAAATATGAAACTAATGAAAAAAGTGCGGGTGGGTAATGTCGAGGACATAACCGGAGAGACGTAGGACTATTAGAACTGTTGACTCAAATGCTGGCTGGTAGCGCTGTTGAACCAAGGGCTAGTGAAAGTGAACTAGTACTAGCGAAGATGGGCATCAGCATGATAGTGATTTAATGATTCGAACAAGCATCAGGATAAACATCTGTCAGCATGTCGATTTCAGAGACCACTAAAATTCATACTTGTTCACTACAAGCTCTTGGCTCATCAGCGCTAATTGCCTGCAAAATACATTTACGTAGTAAGTTGTGCAGCTGTCGACTAATCTTGCTGACTCTTTCAATCCAACGCAAAAAAGGTACGTCGCGGACACTACACGGCCTAACGAGAATCCTGTTTAAATGTTGTTGAATTTATCATGATTGTTTTCAGAGAATTCATCGCTGCTCAACAAATTATTGCTGCAGTTTCACAGCAATAAAGTGTATGCATATAGTGATTTTTTTAAGGGATAAACATATATCCGTCAACTTCCGACTAAAGTTGAAAATGTGCTATTTTATTCCATGATATCGGTTCTCCAAATCGTAAGAGGTCATTTACGATTTGGAGAACCGATATCATGGAATAAAATAGCACTATTTCAACTGTAGTCGGAAGTTGACGGATATATGTTTGTCCCTTAAAAAAATCACTATATGCATACACTTTATGTCATACCTATGTTAACACATACCTTTTGCTGCGTACAGGCGTATAACAATAGCGCAGAAAGGGGAGGGTATAACAATAGCTTTATTCGGACACAGATAAAATTTGGGAATCTCTTCCGTAGGACCACGTACGTATAAATCAAAATTGATTCAAATGAATTTGCTGAACGAATGGCTTAGCAGCACAACCACAAGCACAAAAAAGATCACAAAGGCGTTATACCTTGTTCAGAATACGGAGTTACAGGGTGCGGCAGAAAATAATGCGAAAATTTGTTCTATTTCTTTCAAATCCCATTTTCAACTAATTCAAGCAATAATATCATTATTTTCGAGTGCAGTTATCTTTATAAAGTCCTTTTAAACAAATTTATTCAATGTGTCCTCCATTTTTATTAATAACATCCTCGAGCCGACGCCGGAAGCCAGAGCATGCCTTTCGGACGTAGTCCTCCGACATTGACTGCCCTGTGCGTGTTATGGTTGACTTCAGGGTTTTCACACTAGGGTGTGATGTTTTGCAGGCCCGTGCTTCAACATATGCCCAAATCGAATAATCCAACGGATTAAGATCTGGACTGCTAGGGGGCCACAAATCCTTCGGCCAAAACTTCATGTTATCGTTCAACCATTGTTGGGTTCGATTGGACGTGTGACACGGCGCTCCATCCTGCTGTACGACAACGTTTTGGTCCTCGGAGAAGTTGGCCTTCACCCAGGGAAGCACTTGGTCCTTTAAAATACCGATATACACTTCGGTATTGATTTTAACTCCAACATCAATGATATCAGGCGGCATTTTCGAACCGTTGGACGCCACCAAGCCAAATATCATGAAACCAGCCGGATGTTTGGTTTGAAATTTGAATTTCACTTTTTCCGGAACGTTCTCCATTTTCTGCGGTGAAATGAACCGGTCCGTTCGCCTGTTGGCCACAGCATCGATGCTGTTGATGAGTTGATCAATATTTAATCGGAAAAAACCCAACCGTGCGTACAATAGACAACACATCGACCGATTGCTGCATGGGATCGTGGAACGGTTGCTGTCATCGGTCTCTCAACGTCGAAAGTCAACACAGCTCACCACTACAAATGCCGACAAACTATAAGGAGAATATGAATAGTAGGATAATTGCATATGCATTTTTTAGGATAAGACAATACCCTAGGAATAAATAGTTTTAGTTTTTATGACCAGATAGGAAAAGGCCAGCTCCATGGGCAGACGGTTACTGGACCGATTGAACAATTTAGTTGTAATAAATGTAAGATGTTTTGTGTAGTGTTATTTAAATAAAGTGTTTAAATGTAGTTGTAAAAATAAAGTTGGTTGTAAATTTTACCTGATGGTGCCGTTTTCTTGAACCTGTTGGTACTCACCGCGCTGGAAGAAACCCTGAAACAATAAGGCCGCCCGAATTGCAAGGAGGAAGTTCGGCCACCAATCATTCTCACCCGACGACCCAATCCTGGAAGGAAGAACCAGCCCCGAGGTAAACATTTTGGTCCTTCGAGCCGGATGGTAAGGGAATGGTCATCTGGAATAGCCAACATCGCTAAATCATCAGCGACATCCGCCATTGAAAAGCAAATAGGATTGCTATAAGGCGCCATCGAAACATTTCGCCATCTCGATAGATCTTCTTGAGATTATTCGCCATCGTAAAGGGATCACAAAACCACCTTCAGCCAACCATTTTACTTTTCGGAGCAAGTCTGAGAAGGATTCACTTATTGGTCCCACAGGTGGGTACACATTAGTGATATGTCAGGCCGGAGCTGGGTTCAACCATTGGCTAACACAATTTTCATCTAACGAGCACTACACTCATCGATCGGCGAGCAACAACAAACATCAACCGTATAGGATTATGTCCTTCACTGCTGGATGCAAAAAATCAACCGTATAGGATTAGGACCCTCACTGCTGGAAGCAAAAAATCATCTTAGCACTCAACAGATTAACCGGCAATCCGCCCTGGTTATCCAGGTAAATACACAGAAATATATGTCCAGCCGTTGCTTGGAGTTTTGTACAATCTAACACCGAATATTTCTCCGCTCGTTTCCATACCACATCGATACACATCAAAACAAACTACTGCATCTGCAACATCACGATCATTTTCTTGTCGTTCACCACTACTACCGAAACCGGATCGATTACCCGTTAGCCAAACTTGACGTCGTCACTGCAAAATTGGATTGAGAATCTTCACACCTGAAGGTCATCCCATATCATCACTGGTCATCACCTGACGGATTTGCTTGCACAGGTTAGCTAAAAACAAATCACTATTGCACCAATTAGTATATGGCCAGCCGATGCTGCGGATATACGTCTATTACATATACTTTTACTTCTCTTCGAACACTGATGCATGGTTGTGTATGCGTGGGCGATATCGATCATTTGATTTTGTGGAACGTGTCTCCGAGGGGCACATCAATGCATTCTCAGCACGTTCTACGTATTAAAGAGCAACAGTTGTGATTCCGTGAATAACCGGCACTCTGTTTTTATTGGAATACCAGTATCGTAAATTAATTCCCAGGTAATTTAATGTAGCAGTATATGCCCAGCCGAGGTATCGGATTTTTTTTTTGGCTTACTACATAAATTTTCTCTCTCGCGAACCTTGATACTGGCAATGAATGACTACCTATTGAATGAGTGACAACTAAGATTGATTTTCATTGAATCGTAATACCTACCTGTAGAGGAAAACAAGTCTTCTGTTGTGAAGGTCAGTAGCTCTACTTTGTATGTCTAGCCGAGGCTAGGTGTCAATTCAGAATACTACACCACTTTTCGTTTTCATTGATCCCTGTAAGAATTCCTGCTTCACGATGCCGAGGGCAACTACAGCGAAGAAGGAGCAATCTCTCAGACCATTGGAGACCCGACTCAAATCCTACCTAGAGATGTTTAACCAAATTAATAAGTTCACCAAGTCAATGGATGATCAAACTACAGCTGTTCAGGTGTCAGTTAGGGTAGATAAGTTAGAAGAGTTATGGGAGCATATCAATGAGGTTTTGGTCGACATAGAATCACACGAAGAGTATTCTGATGACGATGGCAAATGTACTCAGGAGAGGGCAGAGTTCGTTCAAAACTATTTTTCCGTTAAAACTTCGCTGCTAGAGAAGTCCAAGGAATTGGAGGAGGTTCCCGCCTTGAATCAATCTCGCGTTGAAGCCACGCAGTCTACGTTAGAACACGTTCGGCTCCCACAAATCAAGTTGCAGAGTTTTGATGGCAATATTGATGAGTGGTTGAGTTTCCGGGATTTGTACACGTCGTTGATTCACTGGAAGGCTGATCTGCCCGACGTTGAGAAGTTCCACTACTTGAAAGGGTGTCTTACTGGTGAAGCTAAGGCTCTGATAGATCCGCTTTCAATTACAAAGGCGAATTATCAAGTCGCTTGGGAAACAATAACGAAAATATACAACGACAGCAAGCTACTCAAACGCCGCCAGATCCAAGCACTTTTCAAGCTTCCTATGTTGACTAAGGAGTCAGCAAATGAGCTTCAATCCTTGTTGAAAGGCTTCGAGCGTATTCTTCAGAATTTGGACCAGCTTGTTCAACCGCAGGATTACAAGGATCTGTTATTATTGGACATACTTGGCTCTCGTCTAGATCCCATCACGCGCCGCGGATGGGAGGAATGTTCTGCCACTAAGGATCAAGATTCAATTAAGGATCTAACGGGATTTTTGCAAAAACGGATCCGAGTATTAAATTCGCTTCCATCTAAGTCTGTTGAACTCAAGGGAGATCCAACTTCATTGGCCAAGAAAAGATTCTCCATCTCACGAACAAGTCACAGCGTGGTGCACACATCTAATGGTCGGTGTGTGGCTTGTTCGGAATCCCATCCGCTATTCCAGTGTCCAACTTTCCAACGTCTAACTGTATCCGCTCGAGATAAACTGCTTCGCAATTATTCCCTGTGCCGTAACTGTTTCCGCCGAGGACACCAAGCCTCAGAGTGCTCATCTCGATTTGTATGTCGAAACTGCAAGGCGAAACATCATACAATGGTTTGTTTCCGGTCAGATAAGAGCGATGAAACTAAGGAGAGTACTTCGCAAACCCAACGGCAAACTGGAGTTAGTAATGCAGCAACAACGGAACAAAATCGAAACCCAACGACTACTTCGGTAACCGGAGCAGTGTCATCCAATATGGCATACCGCCATTCTTCATCGGTACTACTTGCCACAGCCGTCGTCATGGTGGAAAATTGTCAAGGAGTCAGTTTCCCTGCACGGGCCTTGTTGGACTCAGGGTCGGAGTGTAATTTCATGACGGAAGAATTATGCCAGCGACTGAATATCCAGCGAAGGCGTTCGGATATATCCTTCTTGGGAATAGGGCAATCCAATACACGGGTGAAGTACAAGGTTGCGGCTACTATTAACTCTCGAGTTTCCGGATTTTCTCGTGACATGGAATTCCTCATCCTACCGCGCGTAACCACAAAGCTTCCAACAACAGATGTTCGAACAACAGGTTGGGAATTTCCTGAAGGCGTGGAATTGGCAGATCCAGCATTTTTCAATTCCAAGATAGTAGACATGGTTTTCGGAATACAATATTTCTTTGCCTTTTTCAACACGGGTAATGAAATTGATTTGGGAAACGGCTTTCCCACACTAACGGAATCGGTATTCGGCTGGTTGGTGTCTGGTTTGGTGAATACCTATAATCCAATTCCAAGGTTTTCCTGTAATATGGCGGTTACAGATAGTCTGGAGGAAATATTAGCTCGGTTCTGGGCCTGTGAAGAAGTGAGGCTCTCAACAATTATTCGCCAATGGAGGCAAAGTGCGAGGAGCACTATAGTCGTACGGTACGACGTGGTACAGATGGCCGGTATACAGTGTCACTTCCGAAGGACGGAACAATACAAGAAAGGATCGACGAATCAAGGGATATCGCCTTTCGTCGTCTTCAAGGGATAGAACGAAGATTGTTACGGGAACCAAGGCTGCGTGAAGAGTACGAACATTTTATGGAGGAATACTTAGAGTTGGGTCACATGCGTAAGGTGGACACTTCCACTGAAGGAGATACACACCGATGTTATTTACCTCACCATCCCATAGTTAAGGAGAGCAGCACGACCACCAAGGTCAGAGTGGTATTCGATGCGTCTTGTAAGACCACTACCGGAGTGTCTCTCAACGATGCATTGCTGGCAGGGCCAGTAATCCAGGAAGATCTACGAGCTATTATTCTGCGATCTTGGATAAGGCAAATTCTGATAGTAGCCGATGCGGAGAAAATGTTTCGTCAGATTTGGGTGGACGAGATTGACTTGGCTCTACAATGCATACTGTGGCGCAAGGATTTCACGGACAGAGCTGAAACTTACGAACTTTGTACGGTCACATACGGTACGAAACCTGCACCATACTTAGCAACACGAACCTCAAGGCAGCTCGCAATGGATGAGGAACCGCGATACCCTATGGCATCAAGGGCAGCCATGAACGACGTTTATATGGATGACGTGTTGACAGGCGAGGATGATGAAAAAACCGCAAGGCAACTCCGAATTCAACTTGATCAAATGATGAAATGCGGAGGATTTCGTCTCCGAAAATGGGCTTCTAACTCAGCTGCTGTACTAGAAGGTATATCGGAAGAGAATCTAGCGTTACCGGGGGATGGAATTCACCTTGATCCAGATCCAGCGGTAAAGACTTTGGGACTGCTGTGGCTACCAACAAGTGACGTCTTCAAATTCCAGTTCAAAATTCCAGAGTTCAATGCGAATGAGCAGTTGTCGAAACGGAAATTACTGTCTATTATCGCAACACTCTTTGACCCACTTGGATTCATCGGTGCTGTAATAGTGACGGCAAAAATCTTCATGCAGCGTCTATGGTGTTTGACGGATGAAGATGGTAAGAAGCTTGACTGGGATCAACATTTAGCGTCCAAGGAATGCGAGGATTGGCTGGAGTTTCACCGTCAAATCCCACTTCTGAACGAGATAGCGATCAAGCGTTGCATCTTATTACCAAAGGCAACAACAGTTCAGGTACATTTCTTCTCAGATGCCTCAAGGTTAGCATATGGTATGTGCGCATACGTCAGAAGTACTGACGATTCAGGGAACTGCTTGGTAGCACTGCTGACATCAAAATCTAAGGTCGCCCCCTTAAAATCACAATCAATTCCCCGATTAGAGTTATGCGGAGCGCTTTTAGCGGCCCAGTTGAAGGAAAAGGATCTAACAGCATTACAAATTGAAGCAGAGACATTCTTTTGGGTGGATTCTACCTGTGTACTTCAGTGGTTGAAGGCGATACCTGCAACATGGACGACTTTCGTAGCCAATCGGGTGGCTAAAATTTAGAATTCAACGGAAAACCGCAAATGGAATTACATTCAAGGAGTAGATAATCCAGCGGACCTCATCTCGCGAGGGTTGTTACCAAAGGAAATTTGCACCAATAAGGTATGGTGGGAAGGACCATCTTGGTTAAAGCAGGATCAAGCCGTTTGGCCAATTCATCCTGTCGAAGGGAACATGGAGGAATTACAAATAGAAATCTGCAAGTCTTCAGCACACTGCGCTCATCCAACGTTAGAGAAATTTGAAAAATCTTACGTCAGGTTGTTTTCGAGCTTCACGACGTTAGTTAGGCACACTGTTTATTGGTTACGTCTTATGGAAATTCTGCAGAGATCAAAGAGGAACATAGTTTTCAAGGGTTGTCTTTCATCGGAAGAAATGAACAGGGCAGAATACGCTGTCATACGGTGTGTACAACGTGAAGAGTTCAGCCAAGAATTGAAGGCACTGACTAAGAAGGAACCGCTAGCAAGGAGCTCACCACTCCGTTGGTTTAACCCACAGTTGTCAAGGGACAACTTGATCCGAGTAGGCGGCCGGTTAGAGCATTCCGTAGAAGCTGAAGAAACCAAACATCCTATTGTTCTTCCGGCAAGGCATCCGTTGACCAGATTATTTTTCCAACACTACCATCATAAGCTTCTACATGCAGGACCACAACTGCTTTTAGCAAACGTTCGGCTGCGTTACTGGCCACTTGGAGGTCGTAACGTAGCACGTGAAATAGTACGTGATTGCCTACGGTGTTTTCGAACCAAACCAAAACCGGTTGAACAGTTTATGGGAGAACTACCTGCATCCCGTGTCACTGTAGCTCAACCATTCTCTAAGACAGGAATTGATTATATTGGGCCCGTCTACTTTCGACCAGGTCCTCGTAAGACAGCAGTTAAGGCGTACGTTGCACTGTTCGTCTGCATGTGTACAAAGGCAGTTCATTTAGAACTAGTAACCGACCTTTCAACGGATCGATTTCTGCAGGCTTTTCGAAGGTTTATTTCCAGAAGGAGACGTTGTACCGACGTCTATTCGGATAACGGAACCAACTTCGTTGGAGCTCGTAACCAACTTCAACAATTGTTCAAGCTTCTTAAAAGTAAGGATCATGAGGATAAAATGGTGAGGGAGTGTAACTTGGAAGGGATAGTCTGGCATTTCAATCCACCCAGCGCACCACATTTTGGTGGATTATGGGAGGCGACTGTCAGATCCGCAAAGCTTCACTTGCTAAAGGTTTTAGGCAATAGTATTGTATCGTTCGAGGATCTTTGTACGTTACTAGTACAGATAGAATCATGCCTCAAATCCCGGCCTTTAACGCCTATGTCAGATGATCCAAATAATTTTGAACCCCTGACTCCCGGACACTTTCTTACCGGTGCACCCTTGGAACAATTGCCAGATACGGACTTCACCGATATTCCCATGAACAGGCTCCATTACTGGCAGTTAGTTCAACAGAAACTGCAGCTGTTTTGGAAACGCTGGAGATTAGAATACTTAGCCCAATTGCAAGGTCAGATCAAACGGTGGAAACCTGCTGTTCTGATATCCGTTGGAAAACTGTTGATTATTAAGGACGAGAATACACCCCCACTGTCTTGGAAAATGGCGCGTATTCATGAGGTCCACCCAGGGACAGATGGTGTAGTACGGGTCGTCACATTAAGGACAGCCACTGGGTTCTTGAAAAGACCTGTTGAGAAGATTTGCCTTTTGCCACCATTGCGTCAGCCGGAAGAGTGATAGCGAGTTGATAGTCATGCCACCGTCGTATGTTCGAAGAGATTTTATTTCATTTCAGAAATTTGGAATTTCAGAACGGGGGAGAATGTTGATGAGTTGATCAATATTTAATCGGAAAAAACACAACCGTGCGTACAATAGACAACACATCGACCGATTGCTGCATGGGATCGTGGAACGTGTTGCTGTCATCGGTCTCTCAACGTCGAAAGTCAACACAGCTCACCACTACAAAAGCCGACAAACTATAAGGAGAAGATGAATAGTAGGATAATTGCATATGCATTTTTTAGGATAAGACAATACCCTAGGAATAAATAGTTTTAGTTTTTATGACCAGATAGGAAAAGGCCAGCTCCATGGGCAGACGGTTACTGGACCGATTGAACAATTTAGTTGTAATAAATGTAAGATGTTTTGTGTAGTGTTATTTAAATAAAGTGTTTAAATGTAGTTGTAAAAATAAAGTTGGTTGTAAATTTTACCTGATGGTGCCGTTTTCTTGAACCTGTTGGTACTCACCGCGCTGGAAGAAACCCTGAAACAATAAGGCCGCCCGAATTGCAAGGAGGAAGTTCGGCCACCAATCATTCTCACCCGACGACCCAATCCTGGAAGGAAGAGCCAGTCCCGAGGTAAACAGATGCTGAAAAGCTTTTCGTCGGAGACCAGGATTATATTATTTTCCTTCTTCAACAAGGAAAGCAATCTCTTGGAACGAGTCACTCGTAGTTCCTTGACCCGGCCCGTAATCAAGTGGCGTTTCACTCTGGCTCTGGAAGATGCATGCAGGTCTTCTTTGATGATTCTCCGCATGGATTTCTCCGAAATATTGGCTTCCTTTGCAAGTTTTCTTATGGAACGCATCGGGTTGCGAGCAATTTGTGTACGGACCGATTTGATCACGTTCGGCGTGCGTGCAAAGGGCGGACGTCCGCTTCTCGGCTTCCGCTGCTTAGGACCATCTTGCAGGGACTTTTTTTTGCGGTAAACTGTTGCCAAATGGCACCCTACCACCTTGGCAATCTCTTTCGGCTTCTTCTGGGCGAGCAACTAACTGGTGATCACTTCTTTCGAGAACATTTTGACGAATTTGCAATAAAACAAATAGAATGTTTGGATGCAGCACTTGAAAGTAAACATAAACAAATACACTTGACAGAAATTAGTCACTAGCTACACGAATTAACCCAATACTCAAGTTTGAACATTTTCGCATTATTTTCTGCCGCACCCTGTATAACATGTTACAAGGCTATCTTGATGACATTTTGATTGTTAATAATTTTTTGAAAACCCTTGTAACATATTACAACTCTGTACACTCAAAAAATATTGTCCATTAAATCCATGTTTGGCTGCATGTACCTTACTACAATTTTCATTTTTTTTTAAATTCATGTGCGGCATATGCTTACCATAACCGTGCCAAATACTTTGAATTTATGTAACTCATGAATGTCATTTGACATCATACGAAAAGTATGTGTCACCTCAAATACACTTCCCTGCAACGCACTTTACGCTTTGTTCTACCGAAACAAACTATGGATTTCCTCCCCTTGCCCACCCTGCATGTGGTAGAATGGTAAAGGGTTATGTGCCTGATCGGATACTACCGTTCAATGCCCTCCGCTCGTTTTCAAAACTTGTATCTTTCAATTTCAAAGCCTGCCCTTGCCCTATACGGAACTATCAATACACTTTCTCTTCATGTCTATTCGTTCTAGCAATAAATTACCGTCCACTCCTAGCGCTTCGCATGGAGATGAGAAATTATCTGCTTCTGACAAACTTCATCAAAGATCGTTACTTCCGCGCATGGGAGAATACAAAAAACAACAATCAATGTGTCGAGGAACCTGTTTAGAAAGGTTCCTAATGGGGTAAGAATAGTTCGAATGCGAGACTCTAAACCCATTGGATTGTGGGAGACATGGCATTCGTTTCGCATAAATCACTGTGCGAGGTAAACAAACCGAAGTCACCAGATGATCCCATTACAGCCCGGTATGAGTGCTTCGAGGGACATCTTACTAATTGAGCATCATAGCTAGACCAAGGAAGAAATTTTAATGTCGCCCTCAGCGCTCACGCCTTTTCTCTGAACACCGCTACTGCAAATAATGATATTGCTGACTACGAAATAAACAAAGAAGATCTTGTTATTCGTGCGGCTGTTGCTGCTGTTTTCCCTGGAACAGAGTTGCCAACTTGCCAATGAAATAGTTATGGTATGCGAGGAAGAATTCAACAAATAAGCCGTTTGAAGGGATCTAAACGGAATCCAAGACAGATCTCCAAGGACAATATCAACAAGAATTCCAATCAACGAACCTGCAGTCAGCACTCGGTATGGGGGTTCAAACGACCAGGTTCACCAAAAACATCAAACACGGAAAAAAAACTTCTCAGATCCTGAACAAAAATCACATAAAGCTGAATTATCTATGTAACTTTTCTATACAACTTTTGGTTATTTTTGACTTGAACATTTTTGAGAAAAAAAAAAACACAAACACAGATAAAAAAACGAAAGGATGAGTTATGTCAGTGACATAACTGCAAAGTTGACGTAGGACTGCTTGTTTATGTGAAGAAATTGATGTCATCGAAAAAATAAATTTCTAACATATTTTATTCAGTCTATAGAACCATGAAACCCTATGCTTTTGGTGTGTGAGGCTCCGGTTATTCTTCCGCTATTGGTTCTCCACGAAAATTTATAGAAACTGCGATAAATCAGCGCCAACATTAATTCGCCCTTATTTGCTTTTGTAAACAATGGCTTTCGTAGTCATTTGCTCTTGAACAAAAGGTCACAAATACAAACTAAGGACTCTTTAAGGAAGATCAGCTTATTTCTATCCGCTGATATATTCAATTTGAAGGAATTGTATTCAACTTCCGATAAATTAGCAGACAAAGTGTTTGTTTACAAAAGCAGATTCGCCATAATCAAATGTTGGTGCTAAAATGTCCAACGTGCTTGTAAGTGTGAAATGGATCCTGTGTTTACGGAGGGAACATGGTTCGCGATTGAAATGTTCTTATCAGTTTTCTTGGGCTGCAGGACACCCTGAGTGTTTGGCGGCACGTGAAACTACGATAAAAATAGGCATTTACACCGTCTTCAACTCGAGATTGTACAGACTGAAGATTGAACATACACCCAAAAGTTGAAAAGGTGGCAAAAAATGCAATTGCAGTTTTGCAATCATATCTTGAGAAATCCGCATGATTCAGAAAAGGCAATTTGGCCCAATTTGATCCACAAAGCGTTTTATGGTACAAATGAAGCTATGCACGTGTGTGCAAGGCACAAAAAGCCCGAAACAAATTTATTATTGTCCTTATTCAATCATCACCAACATATCAATATACAATATGGATGAGTCGATATCACAATATGCCGCAACGCAATTGGCCACTGTTGTATTGCCGCCGTCATTTGTTCTATATTCCAAAGCAACACAACTTGTATTAAACAAGTTGAAAGTATTGTCAAATGACAAAAACAGGTTATCAATATAAGTGTATAATACTTTATTTCATTCTTTAATATGATGTAAAAAGCGCAAAAAGTGAATTATAAAACATAAAATGGAAAAAAAAATTATCCTCATGCAAAAATATAATATCGTCAAACGTGGGATTTGGACACTAGTCCTTGACGTGATAGGTTTGTAGCTTCATTACTAAGCCACCTCCCAATGTTGAAAAGACAACTCTGAGTATCTATGATTTGCTTCCTGTTGGCAGTGAAACCACAATCTTGTACAACAAATCCATTTTCGAAACAAAACACGTTTTGCAAAACATGGTTGGTGTAATGTAATTTCAACAGTATTACCTATAAAATCTTGTCCTGTTCATGTTTTATAAATGTATAAAACCCTGTTGTTAAGAACAATAATAAATTATTATTCACTTGCAGCAGTGAAAAAAGTATTTTTAGCTCGATTGTTAGTCAGAACACGAGCGATCCAAACCGCGCCGACCTTGATATGTTTTGCAATGCGTTTATAATACATTTATAAAACATGCAATAATATATCATTCTAAAGATGTTTTGTGTGTTACTTGGGTGGGTTCTCACTGATCATCGACAAAGCGTTTTATGAAATAATAAATGCCATGCAAGTTTGTTAGCGACAGGTTGCACATAGCTTGCTGGAAAATATATCCATTTGCTTCATTGCTGTACCCTGAATTCCTCGCCAAGTGAACTAACTGTAGGGTTTCTATTCCCAATCTTTTAGTTTTTCAAAGTGGCTGAATGGTTACCATCAAGAGCCGCCGCGCTCACGATCACAGATCGTGTTCCGTAAATCGTGTACATTTTATTATTGTGAGCCATCGGACTTTCGGACACTCATCTCTTACTGATCAACTAAATAGCACTGCGTACAACCTCACGCACACGTTTAATTACTAACCACTTGACCACGAAGATGATGTGGGCGATTGATTTGGTCATTTTCTCCGGGACGCGGCAATTTAAGCAACGCCATGTTGAGCTGGTGCATGCTAATAAGCATTTCGATGAGCTCAAGAGAAATTTCAATCAAACATACTCTTTAGTTGGCAAATTGATTTGGTCGTCCTGAAAAGGACAGATTTTAGTTGTTTACGGAGGGATGATTTACGTCAGCGTCGACGTCGGGCTTCTTCCGCTTGCCTCGTCTAGCGGACGTGCCAGCCACATCAGGCGGCGTCTACTCGATCTCCAGCAGCAGGGCG
>JAHHFK020005814.1:0-37715 GCA_024533555.2 Aedes koreicus | reverse complement strand
CAAGCAAAGAAACCCAAATTTAGAACGTGTGAGTTTTTGAAGGCGAGAAATGTTGAAAGCAAAGAAGGTTTTTATGGTAGTTTGAGACCCCTCCCCTCTCTATAAAGGGAGGCTCCCATACAAATGAAACACATATTTCTGTATAACTCGAGAACTGATCAAGCAAAGAAACCCAAATTTAGCATGCGGAAGTTTTTGGAGGCAAGAAATGTTTTTATGGTAGTTTGAGACCCTTCCCCTCTCTATAAAGGGTGGCTGCCATACAAATGAAACACAAGTTTCTGCATAACTCTAGAACTAATCAAGTTAATGGAACCAAATTTGGAAGGTAGAGGTTTTTGAAGGCAAGAAATGTTTCTAAAGTAACTCAAGACCCATCCGCCCTCTGTAAGAGGGGGGCTCTCATGCTAATGAAACACAAATTTGTGCATAACTCGAGAACCAATCAAGCATATGGAACCAAATTTGGCATGTGGAGGTTTTTGGAGGAGAGAAATGTTTCCATGGAAGTTTGAGACTCCTACGCCATGGGCTGCAAAATGGTGTGTAGATAGCTGGGATGGAGCGTGCGTCCTCGCAATATAGCTAGGGTCCTCACAAGTTCCTACCTCATGCTTCCACGGGTCAAGAGATGACAAAGACCGCCAGCTAAGGGTTGCGTACTTAGCTGGTAGTGCAGCCTGGGCACTGTTGTCCTTCTGACTTCAGCTAGATTGAGGAGGTGCGTTCCGAGCGTCTGTCTACCAAGGAGGTGCGGCTCAAACAGCGTCTGTTCTGGCATCCAGCGGTTGAGTAAGAAACGCAGTATCGCGTCAACTATACATTAGGTGGCAGCCGCACCAAGGCGAGGTAGGCAGCGTGATCCCGGTTAAGTAGCATGCTGAAATCTTACTCTGCATCGAAAAATGGAAGTATTCTTTATACGGTATATAATCTCAGATCATCCATAGAATTCCCGGGTATTGTGTAATGGGTTTGAATTGTTTTCTTCCCCCGTGGCTATGATAATGCAAGTCCGTCTACAATTGCAGCTGGACATCAGTCTACAGACATGCAGACATTACAAATATAATTGTTATTATCATTTTATATTATAACATCCCTTCACAATATCTTTTTATGATATTTTCAGCTTCGCATTTGCATCGTTGTAAGTTTTGGCCCACCTAACTCACGTTATGTATTTGAAAAGATAGGATGGTTTTTACCTTTTATTTAGAGAGAGGAATATATCAACAAATTCTACAAAAAAAAAAATTCGTTTTGGATTTATTGAGTTTCCGTTTTTGGGCAGTAATCATACTCATATGAAATTTATTTGCTTAAATTTTCTTTGCTATTTTGCTAGGAGGCCAGATGATCAATTTTATTTCATTATATCACGTTGGAATTTTCGCTATTTTAGAGTTTCAATCACCTTACATCGCAGTGGAAGAGGCAGATAGCGGCATTTAATTATTATATGTACATTATGTAGTATTTCTTTACAACATCGTATTATTTCCATCATATCATACCCTTCACATTTTCATACAAAAAACCTGATTTAGGCGGTATCTGGCTTAAACACGAAATATCCCTTCAATTTATGACATCTAGCATTCCATATATGTACAGTATATAACGCAGAAAATTACAGCTATGGTAGGCTTTTGAAAATTACGGATTCTGTGGTAGGCTTTTGAACTTATTGCTGAATGTATTTTTCATTTCCGGTTTGCAAATGGACTTTTTACAAATTCTGAGCTGAGCTGATTCATGCAGCGCTGTGTGCCATTTGGCTTGTGTTTGATTTTACATTCAATCTTTGTCATTACTTCATCATAACATACAATATCAATATATTTGGTAATATTATTTTATTGATTTTACTTCATAGATGATATAAACATTACTTATTGTTTTTTTTTGCCCATTTATCTTAAACTCCCTTACAGTTAAATCTTCCCATTCCTAACTCGGTAGCAATAACTATTAAATCAGCAAACATAAAAGCGGATTACTGTTTTAAAATCAGCATCAAGTAGCAAATAGTGACCATGGCAACAGTAAATTAAAATGTATAAATGTTAGTTTTGTAAAATTTCAATAGATTTAACAAACTTTTTCAGGATACCTCAAATCAAGATTTTGGTGAATTGCTGCTATCGCTGAAAACGAACGAAAACGTGCTTAAGCGCCACTTTAACACTTAACAACATTTCTTGCATTTCAGGATCAACCGAATGAAGATCATATATTATAGATACGAGTGCTTGTAGTATTTTTCATTTACATAAACATATATACACTATTATATAAATATTTCATGGGAATGGGAGGGACCATCAGGGCACCCGATTGAAGCACTCTGGATGGGGAGAGTGGGAATGCCAACTCTCAATTGCTAACAGTTTGTGAATAGAGGGCGGGCTCTTCTCCCCGCCCATTGGGGCATCCTCATGTTAGATAGCTTGCTCTTTTGACCAATTGTTCAGTCTTATTGTTGGAAGGAGATTCTTTATATCCCTGTGGATACGTATAAGTGATGTTGCATATCGATCCACTCAACCCCTTTTTGGCCCTTCATACAACGGCATGATTAGGATAATGAGTGGTTATTAAAGCTTGATCAAGTCTAACGGAGGGGAGAGCCCATTGCTGTTGGACTTAGTTTCCGTGCTACAATGGGTGGTAATACATATCATACATCATACATCAAGTTTGAGACTCCTACGCCATCTGGAAAGGGTAGGGAGGGGGGGTTTACATACATATGCAACACAAATTTCTGCATAACTCGAGAACTAATCAAGCAAATGGAACCACATTTGGCAGGTGGAGGTATTTGGAGGCAAGAAATGTTTCTATAGCAGTTCAATACCCCTCCCCATTTTGAAGGGGAGGAGGGCTCCCTCTACAAATAAAAAGCAAATTTCTGCATGACTCGAGAACTAATCAAGTAAATGAAACCACTTTTAGCATATGGAGGTTTTTGGAGGCTAGATTTCTATACACATAAAAATGAATTTCTGTCTGTCAGACCCTTATAGACACGGAATGTTCTGAACCGACCAACGTGAAAATTTATATGAAGGGGTTTTTGGGGCTGGGGAAGGTTCTGATGATTGTTTGAGACCCCTTCTCTCTCAGGAAGGGGCGTTCTCATACAAATGAGACACAAATTTCATCATAACCCGAGACCTAATCAAGCAAATCGAATCAAATTTAGCATGTGGGGGGTTTTGAAGGCAAGAATGTTTCTATGGTAGTTCAAGACCCCTCCCTTTCTGAGGGGGGGGGGGGCTTCAAACAAATGAAACTCATATTTTTATTATAATCGATGAGCCCAGTGTGATGGTTCGAGAACTAATTAAGCAAATGGAACCAAATTTGGCATGTGGAGGGTTTTGAAGTCAATGATTGTATGGTGGTTTGAGAAACCACCCCTCTCTGGAAAGGAGGGCTCCCATACAAATGAAACACAATTTTCAACCAAAAATGAGAATTATCCAGGTTACTTAAACACGAACCGTGTATTTCTCGTGTAAGAAGCATGTTTTGATAGAAGTTTGAACCCCTGCTTATTCAAGAAGAAAAAAAACTCATTTCGAAAAAAAAAAAAAACCATAAACGTGACAGTTATATTAAATTTTCCTCCATTTAGTTGCAAGCGTAGCAGCGCACGCACCGGGTTCAGCTAGTACAGAATAAACAGGGCCTAAATGGGAACCTTGGGGGACACCTGAAGTGTATTTAATACAATTTGATTTCTTTCCTTTGAAACTAACAATTGTTTATTGACTATTATTCAGATAAAATTTGAGTCGTTTGAGCAAAAATATCTTTTTTTTAAATTTGAATAGCAGCACGGATATGTCAATTCCATCAAATTCTTTACTGAAGTCTGCATAAAAAGCTTCAACATGGTTGTTCATTGCAATAATAACATTTAAAAGTAATTGAATCAGTGCCGAATGTACAATACTACAAAAAAAACCTACTTCAAGCTCAATGTGGTTGAGAACATTATACACAAATTTAACTTCAAGTTAATTTGTAGTCGTTGAATGTCCTTAAGAGAATACATGTTGTTTATTGGTAGTTTTCTTTGTGATTTAATAGCAACAGTTTTTCATTGATTATTGCTTCAAAAAGCTTTGGAATGCATGAAATAATTGCAATTCCACGGTAAGTGAGTACGTCAGATTATTTGCCACTTTTAAATATTGGTACAAGATAAGAGTTTCTCCATAATTTGGGAACAGTGCCGGATTCAAGCAACATATTAAAAACCCAAAACATTGGTGCTCAAAAGTTAAATCGCAGCAAGCGCTACTCGCGGACGGTTGATGTTCTAGTAAGCTGTCAATTTTTTTCCTCTTTCCCACTGTTGTGAACTTCACGTGAAATTGATTAGTGATTGAGACGGAAGAAATCGGTGGTAAGTCGTGAAGATTGAAACAGAATTACTGTAGGCTTAAGTTTTCAAAACGTGGATCGCCACCGAAGAGAAGAGTCAATTTCCCAGTCTAATGAGTGCCAAGTGTTGATGTGCAAAGTGTTCCATCTATCTTTGAGATAGTGAAAAAAGCAACTACACGGCCAGCCATTTTAACTCAGTTTTGAGTCGTTTTTGACTCACTTTAGTCAAAAGTGGAGTCACTCAAATTTGAGTAAATGTTACTGGTATTGACAAGTCGACAAATCAAAAACATCGACTCAAATCAGATGGATGTTTTTGATTTGTCGGCATGTGATGTGTGAGGAGTGATGTTTATCTTGAGCAAGAGAGGGTGATGCAAATATCCGACACAAAATTCTTCGCACTACAACCTATATTACTTGATATAGAGTATCTTGATATCAAATGCCATGCACAGTATTTCCAGTGAAAACTAGATGTATAGATGCTCATATCAAGATAGTCTATATCACGTGATATAAGTTGTAGTGTGAACGGGGTGTAAAGCAAGTCATTTTCGTATAAGATCCAATATTCTCACTTTTTGAGTTATGATTGTGCCGTTAATGAGGTGTCACTTGATTGAATGCGTATATTTTTTCTCCTCCGTCCGTTCTTAATGTTTTGGTTTTAGCTGGTCGAAGAAGACTTCAATGGCAAATTTCGGGTGCGTGATTTTTGATTATTGTTCCGGAAGGAGATCCCTCATTTTCCCAGTCCAGTTCATACTACTAAATACGTGTCATTATCAAAATAGAACATGTTGCGATATGGTTGTACTTGGAAGTGACCTCGGAATGGACGTGAGTGACCAGGCATTCTTAAATGGGTCACTGGAACTCCCGGGCTTAAAATGTTTACAGTATGTGATTTGAATAAGAACAATATTAATGATGGATGCAAACATTTTTCTTTTTCAGCACCGGAGACTGGGAGCTAGCTGGAACACAAACATACACCCCCCCCCCCACCACCAACGAAGACGGACGTGCGACAGTATTCGCAGGAAGCGGAAAGCTACAGAGGACACCAATGCCGAATCCGGAGGCCACCGCGAGTACCAACAGTATCCAGATGTTCACTCCAAAATGCAGCAGTTGCACAACTAAAGGGGGCAGTGTGGAGAAGAAAATTATGATGGAGGTAGTCAGAAACCGGGTCGACGAACTCTATGAGTATGTAAAGCACAGGCACAACGTCCACAAGGAAATCATGGAGTTGATGACGCGTGTCAAAATGGTGTCGCGACAACAGGAAGTGCGAAATCTTATGTTGGACAAATGGTTAAAAAATTAAAATGCTATCAGGAAACCGTCACGAATTTGGTCGTTCACGTTTTCAGGATTTTTCGCTTTATTTAGTTTTTCCGTTATTTAGTTCATGATTACATGATTCAGGTCACGGTGTATTTTTGCTTGTTCTCGAATTCATGACTGTAGTTCACGGATCTGGGCACGGATTTTTTTTCCGTGTGTGTCTCAGTCTCAAATGTAATCAACAAGTTTCTACAGCGCCGCCAGGAGTTATACAATATTATTATTGTTTTTTTTAAAAAAAAAATATTTATTATTATAAAAAAAAAAAAAGAGATTTTTTCAAGTGAACTATAGTTTAATTTTGATATAAGATTACAATATATTTTGGCGATCATTTTCCTTCTATTTTCAAATTTTATATGGACAAAGTTTGACGTAAACATAAAAAATGAAATAAAAAATACATTAGCCATTTTTTTATATATACCATCTCGAGGTTGAATATGTATACTTTGAATAAATATACATTTCAATATATATTTTTTAGAATACACACTTCTTAAGATGTTATTAAGATAACAAAAATCATGTATAGCGATAAGGTTTTTGAGCCAACTCCCGTTGTGCTAAGCACATCCCTTATTTTTGTTTAAATAGATGTTAACACAAAAACGGATTAATTCTAGTGTATACCGCTTCCAATTTTATTCACTTTTCCATACATACCACTGGATTTGTTAGACACGAAAAGCTAATATATGATAGATTATTCAACACTGCTTCTTGAGCACATAGTGAATTTGATATTTTTGATTTTTTTTTTGCTTGATAGAATGAAAATAGGCGACTACGACGAAGTAGCGCTCTACCCTATCAATAAACAGATAATTTCTTTTAAAAATCCCAAATTAAAAAGCATAAATGTATAAAGTATTGTTGCTTATTACTATAGGACTGATGAGTTTACCCAACAAACAAACGAAAGCAGTAAATAAGCATATGTGCATTATTACAACTGAATTAAGACTTTTGTGGCTGAATAAAAAATCTGGCTTGAATATAAGCTGAATAACCATGTCTTCAATTGAAACAATAACATTATTTCAAGTGTTTCATTTTGTTTGAATAACATGCTTATTAAAAGCTATTTTAGTATTTATATGTAACTAAATTTACACAGTTCAACAAAGAGTCGAATAACAGTTTATAAATCCGTTGAAACATCGTTTATATAGCCTATTTATAGTTATGCTGTATAAATGATGCTATATTCATTGAATTCAGTTAATTCCTATGTTTTTGATTATGAGTTTAATTTTTGGTACTGGTGAAAAAGTATTGACCTGTTTTCAAGAGTTGAAATTATAGTCAATTGCTTGAAGCAAATAGCTCAAAGGCTACCCTTTACATTGCCCATCAGAATAGAAAACAGCGCAGTGTTTACAAATAACATCAGAAAACATTGTCATATCTTTTAACCTTCTCTTGTTCAATATGCCCTTGCCAGTAATGCACGTAGTAAAACCGAACATCAACCATCAAAGCTTGGTAATTCAGATGTTTAATAACAGCATTTAGAAGGTTTATTTGAGCACTGATATTGCTTATATACAGACAACGCTATAAATAGAATATCACTGTAGCTCAATAAGAGCATCACTTCTGCTACTATTCAATATATAACATTGAGCTTATATAGCCGATTCGTTTGTACTTCATTCAATTCTAGAATAGCGCAGTTGGTAAGTCACGTAGTTGAGGATACGAAAGTTGATAGTTCGAATCTCGCTATTTAATGATAATAAATCAATGTTACAAAATGTTTCTGTTGATGTCTATGCATAATAATATCAAATTAAATATACACAATATGAAATCCAAATAAAAATGTTTGTATCATATGGGAAATCATACAAAAACCCCAACAAAGTTTTATGAAAATTTAAAAAAGTTGAACAAAAGTTCTATAAAAGACACCACAGCTTTTTTAATATGCTCAATGATGTTGAAGAAAAATATACTATTCCTAACAAACACTCGCTAAGCTCAACAAAGGTCCCTTCGACTCTCGGAATTACCCTCAAGTTCTGTAAAGCATTAAATCAGCAGTTATTCAATTATCAGCTGAACTCTATTGCTGCAAACTTGCTTCTTAAGCATATGCAATTGGCAGTGTTCAAAAGCATTTGGCGACAGCTTAATAACTTCTCCAAATTTGTGTGAATAATGCCTGAACAAAAGCTGTGATGGAAAATAGTTCAGAGATTATTCAACACCCTGCTGAATTAAATCACCATAATGATGTTTATTGAATGAGTGATTGTTTGTTCGGTATTATGCTTAAAATTACAACCTGTTTTCATTTGTTAACGCATTTAATATCATAATTAAACTCGATAATTTTATCATAGACATACAACCATAACACATCTACTTTCAAATTAAATGCTTAAAATGGCAGGCATCCATTTACTCTAACTTGAAACATTTTCCGTTTCTTGCTCGCCTCGCATAGCACGTGAGCAACGGAGGAAACAAAAACAAAAGCTAAAGCTAAAGCTAAAAACAAAATACAGTGACCATTCGTTCATTGCAACATGTTTACATTGCAATGAGCGAATGGCATTCGCTCATTGCAACATCGACTGTCAAAAACTCGTGAACAATAGATCGTAAATGACAGTTAATTGCTTTTTAATTGCAAAACGTTGCAATTAGTGCACTTGCAATGAAAAGACGTTTCAATTAACGAAATTGCAATAAGCGAATGGTCACTGTACGCACAGTTTTCCATTTGAAGAATGGCGAGGGCGAGGGGTAAGAAATCTAAAAAAACACGCTGATAAATCATAAACCAAATATAATGTTGAAATAACTTTCATTGAAAATCGGTTTCCCATGGGGGCTCCTTTTAGTTGTTTATAGAATGAACCTCTGAAAGTGAAGAAGTTCTCTTCCATGTAAAGTCGGGTGAGCTTAAGGTACATTCACACGTTTTGCTTCCATGCTGTATCATCTCCTTGTTTTAAAAGCCAATCTTCTAGAAGGTTAATCGCGTCCTTGATTGGTACGCTAGGGAAAAGGGCGGTGACGTCGAAAGATACCATTACTTCATTTTCACCCGTACAACATCTTCTTTCATCAGGTCATATAAATGAAAACAGGTAACAGTAATAATCTGACATACTATTTGAAGGTTTGCGATGAACTGAATCTTGGTATTAGTAATGCATATGATGAGCATAATTCAAAAACCGAACTTGAAATTAAGTCTTGTCCAAAAAAATTCTTCAATTATGTTAAAACTAAGCTGAAATCTGACAATTTCCCATCTAGAATGCATCTTAACTCAAATGTTGGTGATAACGCGGAAGAAATTTGCAATCTATTTGCAACATTCTTCCAAGAAATCTATACCACGTTTGATGAAGAAGATCGCGATTATGAATATTTCAATTTCTTCCCAGAATATTCAAGGGACATTGGAGTTAGTCAAGTCAAATTTCAAGACATCTTGGAAGGTTTGAATAAATTAGACGTTTCCAAAGGTTCTGGCCCTGATGGAATACCACCCGTATTTATGAAGAACTTAGCATTAGAACTTACAGCACCTTTATTTTGGCTTTTTAATATGTCACTGGAATCTGGGATCTTCCCCAAACTTTGGAAAAGTTCCTATCTAGTACCTATTTTTAAAAGTGGAAAAAAATCGGACATTTGTAACTATCGTGGAATTGCCATTATTTCCTGCATTCCTAAACTTTTCGAAGCAATTATCAATGAAAAATTGTTTTCTCAAATCAAAAACAGACTTACTAATAAGCAACATGGATTCTTCAAAGGACGATCAACTAGCACAAATTTATTGGAATTCGTCAACTACTCACTGATAACAATGGACAATGGCAACCATGTAGAAGCTCTTTATACAGACTTCAGCAAGGCTTTTGATCGCATTGACATACCCATGCTTCTATTCAAATTGCGAAAAATGGGAATTGAGGCAGGAATCCTCAGATGGCTAACCGTCAACAAATAGTTAGATTCAAAGGGAAGAAATCCAATCCTATTAAGGTCACTTCTGGAGTCCCCCAAGGCTCTCACTTAGGTCCTCTTTTATATTTAGACTATTTTTAGAAATAAGAAACAAAGAAGATATCATGAAATTCCAGAAAGAAAGAAATGATTTCTATGTTTGGTGCAACAAAAGTCTTTTACAGCTGAACGTAAAGAAATGTAATTCGATAGCTTTTAGTAGGAAACGAAACACCCCAGACATAACTATCAATCTAGGGAATCAGCCAGTTGAAAAATGTAAAAGAACAAGGGATTTAGGAGTTATCTTGGACTCGAAACTAACTTTATACACAAAACACACCACCACAAAAAAAAAAAAATAAATATATTTATAAAAAATATTTTTTATTATTTTTAATTTCCCCACCCCAAAAAAAAAAAAAAACATTTCATATGTGAAGTCAATACAATAATATAGTAGCGTGGTTTTGATCCTTTTTTCTCCCCCCCCAAAAGAACAAAAAAACACGATACAGAAAAAATTTATATTTAACACCCCACAAAAAGAAGGGTAAAAAGTTCCCCTTCCACCTTATGAAGCCCCCCCCATGCTCCTCACAACCCAAACATTAAAAGAGCACCGTGAATTTGCATTAAAGGGTGATACGGTCAAAATTTGGTCAAGGGAAAACGCGTGTAAATCGGTGAAATCGTTTATTTAAAAAATCAAATTAAATTTCTTTTTCAAGTTCAATTAGCATAAAATTCAGGAAAAATACTCAGTTAGGCTTCTGCTTTTCCAAATCCGAATTGCCGGGCCTTACGCTTGACCCCTGCCATCAGATTTTGTACAGCCACCTTGTCCACCTTCTTCGCCGCAGAAAGCCAGTTTGCCTTGAACTGCTGCACGTCCTTAGCAGTTTATTTGGTCTTCTTTAGGTTCCGCTTGACAATAGCCCAGTATTTCTCAATTGGGCGGAGCTCTGGCGTGTTGGGAGGGTTCTTGTCCTTGGGAACCACCTGCACGTTGTTGGCGGCGTACCACTCCATGGCCTTTTTACCGTAATGGCAAGATGCCAAATCCGGCCAAAACAGTACGGAACAACCGTGTTTCTTCAGGAAAGGCAGCAGACGTTTATTCAAACACTCTTTCACGTAAATTTCTTGGTTGACAGTCCCGGAAGCTATGAAAATGCTGCTTTTCAAGCCACAGGTACAGATGGCTTGCCAAACCAGATATTTCTTTGCGAACTTTGACAGTTTCGTGTGCTTGAAAATATCTGCTACCTTTCCCCTTCCTTTTGCCGTATAAAACTCCTGTCCCGGAAGCTGCTTGTAGTCGGCTTTGACGTAGGTTTCGTCGTCCATTACCACGCAGTCAAACTTCGTCAGCATCGTCGTGTACAGCCTCCGGGATCGCGCTTTGGCCGTCGTATTTTGTTTATCATCGCGATTTGGAGTCACTACCTTCTTGTAAGTCGATAGTCCGGCTCGTTTTTTGGCTCGATGCACGGTTGTAGACGATACACCCAGCTTATTTGCGGCATCTCGGAGAGATAGGTTAGGGTTTCACTTGAAACTACCGGCAACTCTCTTTGTCGTGTCAGCGGCTTCCAGTTTTCGATTTCCCCCCGATCCAGACTTCCTGGCTGTCGACAAACGTTCTCCAAACACTTTAATTACATTTGTAACGGTTGATTTGGCAACTTTTAGCGATTTTGCCAACTTTGCGTGCGAGTAGCTCGGATTTTCGCGATGCGCGAGCAAAATTTTGATACGCTGCTCTTCTTGCTTGGACGGCATTTTGACAACTGAAGAGTGAATTCCAAAATCAAAATAGGAGCAACATTCTACACACACACACCTTCAAAATGAGGGGTGTTCAGGTTTTTTAAATGCAAAATTGAAAGAAATACGTCAAGTTGATATTGACCAAATTTTGACCGTATCGCCCTTTAGTATCATTCGTAAATGACATTGTTTCGCAACGCGTTGATTCAGCAGAACTTTTGTCAAAACTTAATTTTTACATACCGTCGCGGCAACTACGAAATAGAAATATATTTATTACAAGCCATCATCGTACAAATTACGCCAAATTTGTACCTCTGAATCAGATGATGGCAACTTACAATAAGCATGGAGAAAATGTAGACTTTACTATGACCAAAACAAAACTAAAACAATACTTCAATTCAATTTGATAATGACGAACTATTCAAAACATTAAAAATGCAAATCTGATGTGTTAGTTTCCTAAGGCGTACTGTATATATAAGTGAAACATAAAATGTAAGCACTATTGTAACAAAACGGTCTACTATTGATTGACGACAAATAAATAAATATATCAAAATTGCTAGATTTCATTAAACAAAATTCAAAATATTGCTCAAAAATTATTTTCATGTCAGATTGAGCAGCGGCCCATTCTAAGAACAAAAAGCACTTCGTTGCAACGTCTCATGGGTCTATTTGATGCTATTGTTGGTACTCTCAAGTGAATGGCAAAGAGAGCAAGCCTTGCTCAAGATTATGGAAACAAAATCAAAACTCCTCGGGAACTATATGACTGGGCAGTTGAACAGTGGAATTATTATTATTATTAGTATTACAAAACTGAATTTCTGCTTCATATCAGCTGAACAGTATGCAAAAATGTCAGAAGAACTTGAGGAGTAAATCCACGTAAAGACAATACATGTTACACAGGTTCATTGCTTTGTACCTGTTTCAGAAAATCAAATTTCAACTAAAAGGTTTTCTGATTCAAAGGATAATCCAAAGAAATTTACCTTGTGAAAACAACGTTGTCCCTGCTCTAAGTGGAACAAATGGAGTATGATCAGCAAGGAAACATCATACATTAGGTGGTGAGATCCAAGCAATTATAAATAAATATTAAATTCATACTACTTTAAATATAGGGTGTCCCAGAAAGTCTAAGCACGATTTTGATGCGCCACTGGTCCTTCCAGATGACGTTTAAACAGCTGATCATTACTGTGTGTCATTATTTACTTAGGTGAACTTAGGTGAATTCCGGCAGTATGACTCACCATCTGTTTATTGATTTCAAGGCAGCGTACGATTCAGTGAAAAGAAATGAGCTGTGGCAGATAATGTCTGAACATGGTTTTACGGTGAAACTAATAAGGCTGATAAGTGCAACGCTGGATAATCCGAAATCAAGTGTTCGGATTGCAGACGAGGTGTCATGTGGTGTTGATGCTGAGGCAGTGTCTGATGGGGATGTGTTTGAAGTTGTTGAAGAATTTGTTTACCTTGGAACGCTTGTGACATGTGACATCGACGTTTCCCGTGAAGTGTGAAGACGTGTTGCTGCTGCAAATAGGGCCTAATCAGCTTAGGTCCCGCAACTTGCAAACGGAAAACATAACTCGCGCTGTGCAAAATTCGGATTCTTCCCGTGGCTCTCTACGGGCACAAAGTGCGGCCGTTAAAAAAAAGGCAGACCGAAAAGCCTTCGGCGTTTTTGAGCGAAAGTGCTGTGGACAAGACTCGGCGGGAAATTAGACAATGGTGTGTGGCGCAGACGCATGAGTCACGAGTTATACCAGGTGTATAAAGATGCGAATATCATTTGGCGTATAAAATACGACAGACTTCAGTGGGCTGGTCACTTAGTGCGAATGTCGGAAGAAAGAATTGCGAAAATAATACTCCACTGAGAACCAGATAGAAGACTTTGAAAAGTGTTTGGATTCACGAACTAAGTGCCCGATTACTGATGCGTCACGGTATACAGGGGCAGTATGAGAGTAGTTGACAACCTGTCATTGGACACGAGTCATTGGATCACAAAAGACTGGCAGCTGAAAGATGGTATCCGCTGGTTGGCGTAGCCTGGTAAATGTTGTCAATTCTGTCAAAGAACAATCATATGTGATTCATTGTCAATTTCAGAATTCTAGTATGCTCACTATTTTCAGACCACATAAATGGCTTTATCGACTGTAGTAAACCTACCTGTACTCGGAAATTGGGAATAAATCTGGTTAACAATACAGAGCCAAGAATGAGGTGTCCTTACCACAGAGTTCAATGAATATCTCGTTAAATATCCCTGGGCAGCCGTAAAATTAGCTTTCTAAGAAGTCAAGAAATTAAGACACTGGTTTGCTCAACCAGAACACACTAGTATTTGAAAGCTAACAAATTCTTAGACGAACAAACAAACGGTGCTTTGATGCAATAGGCAAGTAAACCGAATCACCCTTTCCAATCTTCAACCCTCAACCTGTCATCATTAGGCACTCATAATTGAATATTCATTTCAATGCCAAATTAGCCCTCTTACTGTAAATAAAATTTCCCCCTTTTTTTAACTCCGATACTTTGCTCATGTCTCGCACCAGAAACCGGAAAAACCATTCCCAAATGAAGCTATTTAGCTGCACAGTTTGTTTGCCAATTCGTACAACCCCACTTCAACACCATGGTAGACAAATGTTGTTGCAACCCCTCACCTATCGAAAACAAATCCCAGCAGGCGAGAAACAACTTCTATCCTCCCCTTCACCGATGATTCGCGTTGACTCGTGACTGTTGTCTTCGCGCTACCAGGCAGGAAATCTAGGTTTAAACTGATAAAAATCTTTATTGAAATTTTCACGCCCGATAGTAGCTGGATTGTTGACAAGCCAATTGGTCGTGGCTAATGATTTATGCTAATGAGGTTGCGCTCGTTAGCGTGAGCGAGGAAAAGCTTATCCACGCGTTAAACTGTCAGATTCAGTTTCCAACCGCCTCCACGCCGTGGGAAATTTCGTGGGGGAACGAAACTAATCAGCTTGTGTCAGACGGACGACGTTGGAGCATTTGCCGATTGAACAACGGCAATCTTTTGTCAACGAAATCCGCAAGACGGATAATGGAAACTTCTCTTTGTGTTTTCACTGCAGTGACTGGCTGCGAGCGAAAAAAAATAAAGAAGAAAGAGGGATTATATTTTCTTTTACTATACGGCTTTTCCACGTCATCTTCGGACGGAGAACTAGCGGGCGGCCGGAAAGATGATGGGAATCCAACTAACGACACGTTCAAGGTCCATTATTGAGGATTAGTCGAACGGAATTTAATCCGATGGACAATATTGCCCATTGTGTTTGGTTCGATGTGATTATATGAAGGGAACTTTGTTAGCTTTGAGTGTTGTGACGTAAAAATCGACTGTGTTCAATTGCAAGTCAACTGTGGAGTTTGTGAAGACGTGAAAAAAAGGTGGCCCGACTGATTGGCACCGCATGAGTGCAATTTTCTGTGTCTTTCAAACCTGCGGCTACCCCCAACAATGACCGAAACAATCCCTTTTGATTGCTCAAGTGTGTCGCTTTTAACAATGTGGTCAATTCTATCCCAGCAAGCCGTTCGTTTACCTTTTCTTTTTTTATGTTCAACCCGAGAACGAATGAGTGATTACAATATTTTCCAACCGGTCAGGTACTCCGGTTCTACTACTGACACAGAATCAGTTTATGACAGTTAGCAGCTAACTTGGACCGTGTCGTCCTGAACACCGTCGTCGCCTACTGCAAGGGCTTCGCGAGGAATGTTTCAATGAAAATTGTTTATTAACCTGCATTCAGCTAATTGACCGGCGGTACTTGAACTTTATTGAGAGAAGTTCAAACTTGGTCTAATTATAATTAAACTTTTATCCGCGCCAGTGACGTTTGACGTTTATCAAAGTATCGGTACCATTAAGGGGAAATTATTCACACCCAGTGAACCAGGATGGGTCAGGAATGTTCATAGCATAATTAAACCTCGCCATTCTTTGATCGTTACAATAATGTTTCCCCTTCTGACGGTCTACGAGCGAGGGTGGCTTGAAACGCAGATTGAAGAAACGTTGCAAAGAATTCCAATAAATTTTCCTCCGTCCGAATTTCCCTGTTTGTTGAGTTTGCTGACAGGCGCTTGCACTGGAAGGAGATCCGAGACTTGTGTGGTAGCGGTGACAATTTAAGCTGGATGACTCTATTAAATCATACAGTTCCGGAAGGAGGCATTCTTCCCAGCTGGTATTTACGTGTTTGGTCAAGAACTTTTGTAAGGCGGGATGAAAGTGTTGCCAATAATTTTTATCGATATGGTTTTAAATTTGAATTTGAATTTGAAGGTGAATCTGAATTTGAATTTAAATTTAAATTTGAATATTAATTTGAAATTGATTAAATTGAGCATATTGAAGAAAATTATGAAATTTGAGAAGGAATATAATTTTCTGAAATAAAAGAAATTAAAAAAATTAAAGAAATTAAAGAAATTTAAGAAGTTGAAGAAATTTCAAAAATTTAAGAAATCGACGAAACTAAATAAATTAGAGATACTAAAGCAATGGATCAATCAAGATGACCAGCTTTCAACCAACTTAAGCATGTGATTTTGTATTGATCCATTTATATATAAAAAAAAATTTTAGTAGAGAAAAAAAGAAGAAGTTCAAGACATTGAGCAATCTGATATTAATAAGATATAGATAACTTGAATAAGTTCTACTAATTGGATTGATTGAATAAATTGAAGAACTTGAAGGACAACAAAACATGAGAGCTATTCAAACAGTTAAAAAAATAAGAAACTGCAGAAATGGACAAAATAAATGAAATTGAAAAAGTATTATAAAACAACGGAACAAACAAATAAAATGCTGATATTGAAGTAATCGATCAAATGAGAGTAATCATAGATGCTGAAGAAAAAAACATTGATAAACAATAAATACATGAAAATCTCAAAAAAGTTGAATAATTGGAATAAATTGAATAAATTAAATAAATTGAACAAATTTAATCAATTTCATAAATTGAATAAATTAAATAAATAGAATAAACAGAATTAATTGAATTGATTGAATAAACTGAACAGGATAAATTAATAAATTGAAAAAATTGAATGCAATGAATCAATTAAAAAATTGAATAAATGGAATATATTGAATGAATTGAATACATTGAATAAATTAAATAAATGGAATAAATGGATTAAATTGAAAAAAATAAATAAATTGAATAAATTGAATAAATTGAATAAATAAAACTAATTGAATTAATACAATAAATAGAATAAATAGAATAAATAGAATAAATAGAATAAATAGAATAAATAGAATAAATAGAATAAATAGAATAAATTTAATAAAAAGAATAAAAAGAATAAATTGAATCAATTGAATTAATTGAATAAATTGAATTAATTGAATAAATTGAATTAATTGAATAAATTGAATAAATTTAATAAAAAGAATAAAAAGAATAAATTGAATCAATTGAATAAACTGAATAAATTGAATAAATTGAATAAATTGACTAAATTGAATAAATTGAACAAATTAAATCAATTGAATAAATTGAATAAATTGAATTAATTGAATTAATTGAATTGATGGAATAAACTGAATGAATAGGATAAATTAAATTAATTGAAAAAAAATTATAAATTGAATAAATTAAATTTTTCAATAAATTGAATATATTGAATAAATTGAATAAATTGAATAAATAGAATAAATTATATAAATTGAATAAATTGAATAAATTGAATAAAGTGAATAAATTGAATAAATAGAATAAATTGAATAAATTGAATAAATTGAATAAATTGAATAAATTGAATGAATAAAATAAATTGAATAAATTGAATACATCGAATTAACAGAAAAAATAGAATAGATAGAATAAATTGAATAAATTGAATAAATTGAAAAAATTGAATAAATTGAATAAATTGAACAAATTGAATAAATCGAATTAACAAAATAAATAGAATATTGGAATAAATTAAATAAATTGAATTAAAAGACTAAATAGAATAAAAAGAATAAAAAGAATAAAAATAATAAATTGAATTAATTGAATTAATTGAATAAATTGAATAAATTGAAAAAATTGAATAAAATGAATAAATTGAATAAATTGAATCAATTGAATATATTGAAAACATTGAAAAAAATGAATTAATGAAATAAATTTAATAAGATAAATATATTAAGGTACACAGATTTAATTTAATCAATTCAACGAATTGATTAAAATGAATATTTCGAATATGTGGAAATAAATCCCAATTCAAAATTAATTGGTTACATATTGAAAAATTGAATAAATTTAACAAATTGAACCATATGTATAAATTGAATAAATAGTGTGAATCCAATAATCCAAAATAACTAAAACTAAAATTCAATCTCAATCTCAAACTCATACTCAAAATCAAAATGAAACTGAAACGGAAACTGAATAACCAACTCAAACTCAGACCAAATCCAAATCCAAATCCAATCCAAATCCAATCCAAATCCAATCCAAATCCAATCCAAATCAAAACCAAATCCAAAGTCAAAATCAAAATCAAAAGCAAAATCAAAATCAAAAGCAAAAGCAAAATCAAAATCAAAAGCAAAATCAAAATCAAAACCAAAATCAAAATCAAAAGCAAAAGCAAAATCAAAATCAAATCCAAATCAAAATCAAAATCCAAACCAAAATCAAAAGCAAAAGCAAAAGCAAAAAAAGCAAAAGCAAAAGCAAAAGCAAAAGCAAAAGCAAAATCAAAAGCAATAGCAAAAGTTCAAAATAAATTGAATAAATAAGATATATTTGCAAAAGCAAAAGCTTCAAATCCAACTCCGGATACTAACCCAACTCCTAATCGAAGTCCAACTCCAAATCCAAGTATATGTCCAACAGCAAGTTCAATTTTAACTAAAATTCCAAATCCAACTTCTAATAGAAATTCAAATGCAATGTGTTCCCCAATTATTCTATAAAAACCCCCGCATCACCCCCCCAAACAAACCCAGGAAAATTAAATTCAAACCACCCAACCCCCAATTTTTTTCAATTCTAGTTCTCAATTGAAACCTAAATCCAAATCCAAAAATAAAATTCAAAATTCAACTCCTTATTTAATCCAAATTCAATTCCAACTCCAAATACGAATCGAAGTCTAAATCTAATTCCAGCTCCATGTTCAATTCCATCTCTAAATTCAACTACCAACTAGTAATCCGATTCCAGCTGCAAATCCAAATCCAAATCTTAATCCAACAGCAAATCCAAGTCAAAGTCAAAGTCGAAATCTAACTCCAAACCCAAATTCAAGTTCAACTCCATATTAAAATCCAAATCCAAGTTCAACTACAAATCTAACTATCAATTCAAATCCAACTTCTAATCCAATTGAATATCCATCAGAATATAACTTCAAATATAAATCCAACTTCAAATTAAAAACAAACTCCATATGTATTGTATATCCATCTTTTAATCCAACTGCGTGTCCAAAATCAAATCCAACACCAAATTCAAATCCAAAATGTTATGTAACTCACAATTCAACATGTAAACTAACTTCAGGTTCAGCTCCGAATCTGATTCCAACTCCAAATCCAACTCAATCTCAAATTTCAAATTTAAATACGATTAAAAACTTAAGTCCAAACGCAATTCCAACCCCGAATCCATCTCCAAATCCAAATTAGAATCCAAATCCAAATTCAACTCCAATTCCAACTACAAACTCAAATTTTAATACAAACCCAAATTCGAGTCCAATTTCAAAACCAAATTCAAATCCAACTCCTAAATGAGATCGATATCCGAAAACACATTCAATTAACTCGCTCAAAATTAATATCCAAAACCAACCTCAGCAACTTCAGATCCATCTCTAAATCCATCTCCAAACCCAACTTCAAATTTAACTCAAAATCTAACTCCACATCCAATCCCAATACAAATCAAAATCCAATTCCAAATCTAAATCGAAATCGAAACTGGCATTTGTTCACTAACCACAACGACAGTTTGTGAAACATTTATAACTTTAGAAAAATATACTTGCTTTAAACTTCAATCAACCATTTTAGCCACACTTTTCTTCTCATCTAGTCTCGGAACACAATTTCATCCCCTCGCTCAAATTCCACTACCAAAGCAAGCCGTTGACATGTGACAAATTTCCTTGCAAGAATCTTAAATTCACCCACACCAACCGCTCTTCCGACTGTCATCTCTGTCGCCACTGACTGGTAAGAGGATTACGGCGCCCTGTGATGTAGGATTCTTTTTCATCTTCGCCCGGCACCTATCGGGGGTGGACAATGTGTCAACGGAATTACACTCGATTTCGGAACGAATCTATTGTTGAAAAGTTAATTCCCTTTGCTTTGCGGTCAACATCCGGAGAAAGGTGCAAGAAAAATTGCGTAGCATAAGCCTGGAGCCCCGTGACAATATGGGAGATTTTTTCTGGATGACTCTTGTCGCATTACCGTTGCCATTGTTGGCCTAATTGAGATGTCACTGCGTGCGCTGGGATGGAATCCGATCTCTTTTTTCGATTAAATCAACTGTGAATCTCCACAAACACCAGTAAGCTCCGATCTGGTGGTTCCAACGTTCGTCGGCGTGTCGTGAAACAGCCTACTTCTGCTTTGTTTATTTTCCTCGGTAGTGTTATTTGTGACTGAAGTGTAGTAAGAGTGTGAAATTCTGACAACGGCATGCCGAGAAATATGCATGCCGTCTTATTGTTGTTGCTTACGTTGATAACGCTTCAAGATGGCACCTCGAACGAACGCACCCTTAACTACATGACCAATAGAAAACCGAAGAAGTGCGTCCAGCTGCCCCCGCCGATATTGTCTAACATTCTCGGGCCAGCGTTCAATTCTCGCTATATGAGTATCGAGAAGCCACCGGTCATGGAAGATGAGTCGGTCAACGGTGAAACCGATGTAAAACGGGGCGCACGCAGCGGACTATATCCATCATTCTATGTTGAAGAAGATCACCAAGCGGAGCTCGGAAACAATCCAGCCTGGGTGGTTGACCACGCCATGGATACGGCTAATCCGGTACTGAAGGCACCACTGAACAAGCGGGAAACATTCGACACCTTACTGAACGACATGGGGAAGGAAAGCCGTTCGACACGCAACCTCCGACGAAGCCAAACCGACGGGAGCACTCGACCGTGGGAGTGCGATGCAAAAATCCGTTGGGTTGACCTGGGCACCGAGTACTATCCGCGCTTTCTCCGAACCGTCGAGTGTGCCAAAAGTCGCTGCTGGTATGGCCATTACCAGTGTACGCCACGTTCTTTCACGGTAAAGATGCTCCGCAAACGCACCGGACAGTGCGTTCCAGCCGATCAGCTGCCAAAAATTGGAGTCGAAGGACTTCCCGGGGAGTTGAGCGAACTGTGGGTCTGGGAGGAACGAGCGGTCAACTTCTGCTGCGATTGTGCTCCACAGTTTTGATAATAGATCTAACATTCTACTTTCACCATAACCAGACGAAATCAATAAAAAAAAAACAATATTTGTAAACATCGAACAACTTCGCTTGCCGTCAATGCAGGTTGATGTGGATTTCCCCTGTTTTTTTAAATAACTGCTGCAAAAATCAATCTCAGTAGGCCCCTCTTGAGAAATCCTCCGCTTACTGCCATGTTTTGTTTTGTCACTGCTAGATTTGCATAAATATTGAAACAATTTTCCAAGTGGCACTCTTGCCTCGCGGCGGCAGCAGCAGCAGGAAGTTGTTCCATATTCATAAGGCTAATCACGATATTTTTCGGGTAAAGTGGTTTAACCAGTTTAAAGGGAAGGGCGTTTTGTCACCGTGCAGTGCGGGGCCGATCACAGCAATTGTCGCGTAATGACTTAATAACAATAATCGACAGCAGATTGATTGGCCGTTGCGTGGCGGGGTAAGTTGTTCAATATATGTGCATAGAAATTAGCTATTTAAGGGAACTACTTTGGAATTTTCAAGTTAATGGACTGTTTTTTGTTTCTAAAACGACTCCGATGTGTTGATTTCTTAATTTCACGCAAACTATCCCACTTTGGACCGTTCTCGAATCAAATAAGTCATGGGAGCGACTTCGCAAATCAGCTTTCACCCAAGTAGGCGGAAAATTAGCTTTCCCCGCATCACTTTATTTCGGCTTCGGGGGAATCAAATTTGCGGCTTCCGCGCTCTTGTGGCCACAAGCGTATAAGACCGGTCGGTCCCGTTGATGACCCCTGATTCCAGCTACGCCATTTAGGCTAAAACGAAGCATTAGCCGAATGTAATCCCTTTCCGATCACCAGAGCAAGCAACGGCCTAAAGTAATCGGAAAACTGACTAAACGCGTCGTGTAACATAAGCTGATCTAGGTGAATAAATTATGTTTGATTTACTTCCCCTCTAGGAATAATACCAAAGCATGACTACCGAAGTGCAGCCAAAGCCACCCCTTGACGGCGGTCCGTTTTTCGTATGATAATAACAATAATAAGATAATCTCCTTATACGCAAAAATCTCTTCTCCCAGGTGAATGGCAACCAAACGGCAGGTTTGGGCTCTGCTTTCGATTGATTTTGATTTCCACCCTGCTGCAAATTTTCCACTCATCCATCATCGCAGTAGCTGGCAACGGTGACGACGGTGAAGAAGATTGCTCTTACCTACGCGTCGTCGCCTGCTAATAGCAGTTGCAGCATAGCTACTTTGTGCGAAAATTCAATTTCCACTCCGCCACCACAGCAATCTTCTTATCTGTCTTCCATCTGGGTTTGCTTCCCTCGATGTACGTTCGATAGGGAACAAAAGAAAACCTAACATGAAAGATACCGATTCACGGTTCGTCCGTTGAAGCGGGGAGTGGGACGGAAGGAATTTCGCAAAAATAATAATCCGTTCCGGCGTTGTCGTTCCGTGAAGGGAATATGCACATTTTCGATACCTTTTCCTCCTTCAATGCTTGGTGTTCTTCCGAACAGGAACGATTTGGCCGGATTTTGGCATGCAAAAATTCTTCGAAAAAATGAGTCGTGGAGATTTAAGCCGCCCGTTATTTTAGGTCAAAGGGAACGTGAAAGTGTGGGATAACGAATGGCGAATTTTGGCTCACGTGAAGTTTGATGGGATTTTGATTGTATTACGAGTGGGGGAAAAAGTGTTGCGAATATTGTTCTAGCCTACGAAGATAGTTTGAGCAGTATGTGAAACAACAAATTAATGGTGGAAAGGCCATTTCACGAGAAGATAGGCGGTAACAATTTTGGTTTTATGAGAATTCTGTAATCGTCTCAACATTAGGCACTCACAACTGTGCTATACAAAATCCGTCAGATGACTGAATCGTTTATGCACATTCACCTACACTGAACCCAAACATCATCCCAAGATCGGCTGAAAAGTAATTCGATTGCGCCCTTTAACGAAAAGCATTCGGAAATCGGATGATTGTCTTATGGTTAAGGTCTGAATACACACACGGCATTGTGAAGCCTTCTTGACGGAATTTGTCAGTACCTTCTTGATACCTTCATGTGGCCCTTCTAGCACGCTCCGCCTTCCTGCCGTCTACTAAACAACTAAACAACTCAAAATTCCAAAATGACTAAGATGAAAATTCCAGGGAAGTTTGCGAGAGAAATTTAAAAGAATTTAAAGAAAATTACATAAAAAAAAGGTCTGAAGATAATTTCAACGGAATTTCGAAGAGACACACAAGAAAAGCTCAAGAAGCATTCCAAGATGATTACAAAAGGATTTCCAATTAAGTTTAAAACAGATGAAAATTTTGCAAAGAATTCCCAGTCAATTTTGAATACAGTTTCAGTATAGTTCTAAAAAATATTCTGAAAGATTAAATAATTCTGAAGTAAATTTCAAGGTAAATCTGACGAAAATATCGAAGGAATTTCCCAAAAACTACAAGGAATTTTTTAAATGAGTTCTCATGAGAAATTCAAAGCCAAACTGCAAGGAAAGTCTAACAAGCACTCCAAGAGAGTTTTGGAATGAACTTCAATGGGACCAATTCTAAAGAGAATTGTTAGGAAGATCTTGTATTTTTTGTAAAATGCAGAACAACATTTCAGAGCATTCTAAATCGAATTCTGAATTCTCTTGACGATAATTTCAAGCGAACTTTGAAGAAAATTCAAATTATATGTTAAGCAGATATTCAACAAATTCATAAAAGTAAATTCCTCCAAAATTACATTTTTGGTAAATTTTTCAGAATTAAAAATTTTGAGAAATTATAATAAGGATTAAATTATAATTAAAAGGAAATTATGGCTTTCAACTGAACCTTAATTTAATGGAATTTAAAAGAGGATTCTAAGGTTTTTTTTAAGGAAATGTAAAGGTTATTCCAAATTAAATTTTAATAATAATTCTTAAAGACGCTGAGGAGAGTTATAAATGAATTGTTATTAGAATTCCATACGAATTGTGAAAAGTTTTCAAAAAGACTTTCTAAGAGAAATTCAAGCTATAATTTTCAAAGAACTCTAGAAGAATTTCAAAGGAATTCTGTAAAACCTTATATTACGAGTTTTCCAATGGAATTCGACGGAGAATTCGAAACTAATTCTCGGGAAAACTAGCAAAAGAAAATTCCAAAAGACTCTTTATAAAAAAAAATTTTTTTAATTTTTTTAATATATTTAATTTTTTTATTTTTCTTTATTTATTAATTTTTTTTATTGTTGTTTTTGTTTCTTATATTTCTAATATTTTTATTTTGAACATTTCATATATATATATATTTTTTTTATTTTCTTAACTCTTTTAATATGTTTTATTTTATATTTTTTCAATTTTTTTTTAATTTTTTCAATTTTTTTTTAATTTTTTTCAATTTTTTTAATTTTTTTAATTTTTTTAATTTTTTTAATTTTTTTTATTTCTTTTATTTTTTGTATATTTTTAATATTATTTTTTTTGGAAAAAGTGATCAAGTGAATTGTTAATTTAAATTTTCCTAGTTTTTCAATGGGAGATAATGTTGAACGGAATTCCAAAACATTTCAAAGCTGATTTTAACAGTTTATAAAGATAATTTAAAAATTCAAATAATTCTAGGAGCATGTCAAAGGAATTCTGAAGAAAACATCACTGTCATTCTAATGAACATTCCAATAGAAATAAAAAGGATTTGAATTCAGGTTACTTTGATATCCCAGAAAATTAGGAAAAATGGTAAGGTGAACCTCGCTGGAATCCAAAAATAGCTAATTTGCATGAAACTTTTGATGGCCCAAAAAATCATTGCTTAACTTTAATGGCTGTAAGTTGCATTTCAGAAAGAATTGAGTTTTGGTATGTGAAATCATTGTAGTTTCTTAGATTTGTGCCTACAAATATTTGAGGTTGCGATACAAATCAGCGATGATGAAAGCCATTTTTGTATTCTAGCGACCTTTACCTTAGAGTTTTCTTAATTCTTCGGGATAGTAAGGAAAACTTCCAGGAAGATCCAAAGAAATTCTGAAGAAATTCAAGAGAAACCCTGATAAGAATTCCTGGAGAATGCTGAAGAGATTATCAAGCGAATTCTGAATAGGATTCCAGAAAAAAAAAATTAAAAATTAATCCAATGGTAAAGGGTGTCCACGATGAAATTGCCACACTATGAAATTGCTCTAACTTTTTAACCGTTGGGTAGAATTTAATGAAAATTTGGGTGGATTTAGTTCATAGTGCATTATTTACATCCTGCAAGTTTTAAAGTCCTGTGATCAAAACTCGCGGAAATGGAGTCGAAAGAACAGCTCGTGCGTGATAAAATCTTGCGCATTCATCACGAGAACAAGGATCTCTCGCATCATTCCATCGCTAAAACGTTGGGAATCGCGAATTCCACGGTGTCGCGAGTGATTAAGCGGTTCGAGGAACGGTTGACCACCGATCGGAAGCCCAGAAGTGAAGGAAAAAGTATTCCGTACAACACCAAAAATCACAACCGCGTAGTTGGGGCCTTCAACCGAAATCCGAACGCCTCCGTTCGGGATGTGGCTAAGAAGCTGCACCTAAGCCGAAGTTTTGTCCAGAAGGCCAAAACTAAGGCTGGGCTTCGAACGTTCAAGGTACAAAAGGCCCCTAATCGCGACGAGAAGCAGAACAAGTCCGCCAAAACCCGTGCCAGGAAGTTGTACCTCAACATGCTGACGAAAGTTGAATGCTGCATCATGGACGACGAAACATATGTGAAGGCCGACTTCAAACAGATCCCCGGCAACCTGTTTTTCACGGCCAAGGATAAGTTCAGCGTTCCGGAGCATGTCCGCACTCAGAAGATGTCCAAATTTGCGAAGAAATTCCTGGTTTGGCAAGCCATCTGCACGTGCGGGAAGCGGAATGCACCTTTCGTGACCCAGGACACGATGAACGGACAGGTGTACATAAAAGAGTGCCTCCAGAAGCGGCTGCTTCCTCTCCTGAAAGCCCACAACGTCCCAACAATCTTCTGGCCGGATTTGGCCTCATGCCACTACTCCAAGGACGTGCTGAAGTGGTATGCGGACAATAAGGTCAATTTCGTGCCGAAAATGTTCAACCCTCCCAACACTCCGGAGCTCCGCCCCATCGAGAAGTACTGGGCGATTATGAAGCAGCACCTTCTTAAACGACCTAAGGTAGTGAAGACAGTCGAGGAACTGAAGAAAGTATGGGTTTACATGCAAAAAACGGTTGATTCACAGGTTGTGCAGAATCTTATGGCCGGGGTTAAGGCCAAGGTGCGGGCATTTGCGTATGGACTGTAAATAAAATACGAGTAAAATGGTAAAATGAAGTTTAATAGTTATTTCTCAATCCTGAAAATTTGATGGCAATCGGATGAAAACTCGAATTTTGCGAATCAATTTTGTGTGTGGCAATTTCATCGTGGACACCCTTTATACCCACAAACCTCACACAAAAAAAAAAAAAAAAAAAAAAAAAAAAATTCCCAAAAAATTTAAGAAAATATAACAAAAAACAACAAGAAAAAAAAAGGAAACAACAAAAAAAAAGAATTCTTGGGGAAAACCGGGAAAAAAAAAAAAAAAAATTTAAAAAAGAGATTTTTTCCCCCCCGAAAACCCACAAAAAAACACAAAAAAAATCTTTGAAGAGAATTCTGAACGAAATTCAAAAACATGTCGAGATGATTCTTGCAATTTTTAAAGATAATTTTAAATAAATTATGAAAATACATTGGATGGCAATTTTGAAGTGAAGTTTATTGTTCAATTTCATACCAAAAGTCGAAAAAATTAAGAATTCAAGGAGCATTTCAAAGGAATTATGAGGAAAGATTCCTATAAAAGTCGAATGAGAATGCCAACCAAATTTTATAAAGGGTTTGAATTCAGGTTTCATTTATTCCGGAAAATAACGAAATATGTTAAGGTTCAGGCCACTAGAACACAAAAACGGCTGATTTGCATAACATTTTTGAAGGCTCAAATATAAGACACTATTAAGATTTCAAATGTTAAACTTAACCGGTTGATATGCTGCATTTAAGGGCTTACGCTGAAGCATTCTCAACGGCAGCCATTACCTCAAAATGTAGAATTGTTGTAACTCATAAAGGGTGATACGGTCAAAATTTGGTCAAGGGAAAACGCGTGTAAATCGGTGAAATCGTTTATTTAAAAAATCAAATTAAATTTCTTTTTCAAGTTCAATTAGTATAAAATTCAGGAAAAATATTCAGTTAGGCTTCCGCTTTTCCAAATCCGAATTGCCGGGCCTTACGCTTGACCCCTGCCATCAGATTTTGTACAGCCACCTTGTCCACCTTCTTCGCCGCAGAAAGCCAGTTTGCCTTGAACTGCTGCTCGTCCTTAGCAGTATTTTCGGTCTTCTTTAGGTTCCGCTTGACAATAGCCCAGTATTTCTCAATTGGGCGGAGCTCTGGCGTGTTGGGAGGGTTCTTGTCCTTGGGAACCACCTGCACGTTGTTGGCGGCGTACCACTCCATGGCCTTTTTACCGTAATGGCAAGATGCCAAATCCGGCCAAAACAGTACGGAACAACCGTGTTTCTTCAGGAAAGGCAGCAGACGTTTATTCAAACACTCTTTCACGTAAATTTCTTGGTTGACAGTCCCGGAAGCTATTGAAAATGCTGCTTTTCAAGCCACAGGTACAGATGGCTTGCCAAACCAGATATTTCTTTGCGAACTTTGACAGTTTCGTGTGCTTGAAAATATCTGCTACCTTTCCCCTTCCTTTTGCCGTATAAAACTCCTGTCCCGGAAGCTGCTTGTAGTCGGCTTTGACGTAGGTTTCGTCGTCCATTACCACGCAGTCAAACTTCGTCAGCATCGTCGTGTACAGCCTCCGGGATCGCGCTTTGGCCGTCGTATTTTGTTTATCATCGCGATTTGGAGTCACTACCTTCTTGTAAGTCGATAGTCCGGCTCGTTTTTTGGCTCGATGCACGGTTGTAGACGATACACCCAGCTTATTTGCGGCATCTCGGAGAGATAGGTTAGGGTTTCGCTTGAAACTACCGGCAACTCTCTTTGTCGTCTCAGCGGCTTCCGGTTTTCGATTTCCCCCCCGATCCAGACTTCCTGGCTGTCGACAAACGTTCCCCAAACACTTTAATTACATTTGTAACGGTTGATTTGGCAACTTTTAGCGATTTTGCCAACTTTGCGTGCGAGTAGCTCGGATTTTCGCGATGCGCGAGCAAAATTTTGATACGCTGCTCTTCTTGCTTGGACGGCATTTTGACAACTGAAGAGTGAATTCCAAAATCAAAATAGGAGCAACATTCTACACACACACACCTTCAAAATGAGGGGTGTTCAGGTTTTTAAAATGCAAAATTGAAAGAAATACGTCAAGTTGATATTGACCAAATTTTGACCGTATCGCCCTTTAATCTATACTAGATATTGAATATTCCATCACATTAGTTTGTATGCTTACTTTCAGTGAGCAATCTGATGGAGTTCGATTCGATGTTCATACACTAACAATCGAGATATATAAATTGAAATAGCGAGGTAAGTTTGCGAGAGAGAGAGAGAGAGAGAGAGAGAGAGAGAGAGAGATAAAAGATAGGAAAAAAATACATGGAGCAGCAATTCTCCTTAAAGCAAAAATTCTATTGAAGATGGTTTAAAGATTGGACCCGGAAAAAATGCGACACTTTGTTTTGGATGTAACTTTTTATCGCGTGGGTAAAAATTAATGAAATTTTGTATAATACTAGTTTAGAGTGTCATGTTTATGTGTGCAACATTTTATCGCTTTATCTGTCAAGTAGTTTTCAAGATGCATTCGAAACAAGAAGAGCTACGCCAGCAAATCTTGGGCGCGGTGATCGATAATCCTGGTCAGTCGCACAGATGGATCGGCAAAAGGCTTGGAATCCACCATTTCACCGTGTCCCGCGTTGTGAAGATGTTCCAGGAGACGAAGACCATCGAGCGGCGCGCTGGAAGCGGCCGAAAACCGAAAACGGAATACCCAGAGAAGGCGCGTAAATAAGGCAGTACTTTAAGAATAACCCGACCCTTTCCACCCGAGACGTGGCCAAAAGGGTCAATTCGTCGAAGTGGTTCGTCCAGCAGACCATGAAGCGGGCTGGGCTACGTGTTTTTAAGGTTAGGAAGGCGCCAAACCGAACTGACAAGCAAAACACGGTGGCCAAATTACGTGCGCGGAAGCTGTACCGTGAGTGGCTGGTCAAGCCAGGCTGTCTCGTCATGGACGACGAGACATATATCAAGGCGGACACCAAACAAATCCCCGGCCTCGAGTTTTTTGCGAGTCCCGCATGGAGGTTCCGGAAAAGTTCCGGAAGAGAAAGATGGACAAATTCGCGAAGAAGTACCTGTTGTGGCAGGCGATCTGCGAGTACGGACGGTACAGCAAGCCGTTCGTTACAACCGGACCATAAACGGGCAGATTTATCGAGAGGAATGCTTGCAGAAGCGCTTGCTGCCCTTTCTCCGCTCTCACCGTCCCACGCTGTTCTGGCCGGATCTCGCTTCGTGCCATTACGCCAAGCCTGTAATGGATTGGTACGAAGCGAAAAGCGTTAATGTGGTCCCGAAGGAGGCGAACCCGCCAAATACACCACAACTTCGTCCGATCGAAAAGTTTTGGGCGATAATGAAGAAGAAGTTGAAGAAAAGCGGAAAAAAACATTCAAAACCGATGAAGCTTTGAAAAAAACCGGGGGAAAATGTGGGGGAGAAAGGGGAAAGCCCCCCCCCCAAAACCCCAAGAGCGATATAAAAAAAAAAGTACCAACAATCCTCTGGGGGGGAAAAAAAAAAAAAAAAAAACCCAAAAAAAAAAAAAAAAAAAAGAAAGCCAGACAAGGTGGTGCATTTGTTCCTGCCCTTACCCACCCCCCAGGGGATGCTTGGCAAAATATTGTGTGCTTGTTTCGAAATACTACCTCGCAATGCCCTCCGCTCAATTTTCAAAGCTACTTCTATTCAATCTTCACAGCCTGCCGTGCGCTAACGGAACTATCAATACTTTCTCTTAACAACTTTGTTCTAGCAAAAAAAGTGCCGTCTACTCCTAGAGCCTCACATGTGATGAGAGATTATTTCCTTCTCAAAAACAACATCATCATAGATCATTACTCCGCGTATGGGAGAATACAAAGAAAAGACTATGTCAGTGTAATATATAGTTATTTAATCACTGAAAATTGGAAAAGTATCCGATTTGAAATGAATTTTTGGTGATCATTTTTGTGTGTCTCATTTTTTCCGAGTCCAGTCTTTATAAGATTTGTTTCTTCAAAAATTCAAAGTTGTGAAGCAAAATAGTAATGATGGCGGAAATTTTTGTATTCTACCGACCTTCACCTTAAGATTTTTCTTAACTCTCCGGGATGTTAAGGAAACCTTCCAGGAAATTCCAAATAAATTCTGGAGAAAATTTTAAAGAGACTTTTAACACTGATAAGGATTCTCCGGAAATTCTGACGAGATTATCTAGCGAAATCTGAAGACAGTTTCAAGAGATTCCTGCATCCTCGGCAAAAACTTGAAAATTATTCCAAAAAAGTATACTGAGAATGGTTTCAAGACAATTCTCATGAGAACTCCAAGTGAAACTTGAAGAGAATTGCAAAGTAATCCATTAAATTGTAGTGTTATTCTGAGGCAATCTTAAGACATAACCAAAACAAGAGAATTCTGAAAAAAAACCTGTTGTAAATCTTATTACACTCAGAAAAATCTGAAAACAATTCGTGTAAATTGTGAAGAAAATGCCAGATGAATTATCCGGAGTTTGAAATTATTTCTAAAGATAATTCCAAGAAGGTTTTGACGACGATTCCACGTGGATTGCAAAGAAAATTATAAAGAATAAGGAAGAGGATTTAAAAAAAAAAAGATTGGAGACAATTCCGAAAGAATTTCAAAAAGAAATGCAAAAAAAGTTCCAGGAAAACTCAAACGAAAACTCGACGGTTTTGATGAAAAATCCCAGAATAAAAGTTCCTAAGGAGTTCCTTACATGTTCGATGGAATCCTAAAGACTTTTTCATTGGGATAAGACATACAAGGGATTTTTTTCAGGTTTTCAAGTTAACCTATGAGAAAAATCCCTTGAATTCCTTGTGAGAATTCTTTTCAAGTTCCCTTCAGAATTCATTTTTTTTTCAGAATTCTCTTACATGTTTCCAATAATTCTCTTATTATCTGTGAAAATACTAAGGACCTTCTAAAAGCAGGGTGGCCACTCAATTTTCGTTTTCAAATTCCCGGTTTTTTCCCGGTTTTCTCGGACCAAATGTTACAAATTTCCCGGTTTAAGACTGGTTTACAGGTCGGGAAAAGCGTCACTGGATTTGTGCGCTTGTGTGTTTTAAATGGAACCCGGGATTTGAATTCCCGTGGCAGGAAATAAGTCTACACAGAAATTACAGTTTTCTTGAAGTGTAAACCCAATTTTACTCTAGGAAATAAAATTCATCTCTACCCACTTCTTCTTCGGCGAGAACAAAACATTTCGCTTTATCAAGTTTGAATTCGAATAGAAAAAAAAAATGTCAAAAGGAGAGCCGAGTCCCGAGACAGTTTTTTTTTTCGATATAGATCATTACACGGAATTCATTAACCTCACTTTTTTGACAGTTCAAAGCTTGTTTTCCAGGTGTTAGATTTTGAACCGCTCAAACGAAATTTTTCATTGACTTTTTTCTGGATTCTGAATGATTAAGGCCTGAATACACACACGGCATTGTGATGCCTTCTTGACGGAATTTGTCAGTACCTTCTTGATACCTTCATGTGACCCTTCTAGCACGCTCCGCCTTCCTGCCGTCTACACGGAAGGTACAATCACGCCGTGTTGGGCTCCGTCGTTTGCACACCTTCTTGTTGTCACGCCGTCCAAATTTTGGTTTGCGTTTACACGAAAGGCGGGAGATGTCAATAAAAGAAGGCATGCAGAAGGCGTGATCGACAAACGTCAGTTTGAGATGTTACTTTGTTTACTTTCTTGCAAGAGTGATGTTCAATCGGTTCGATTTTTGTTTTCAATATCACCTGTTCACGAATCGATATTTTTTTATTTTATTTAAATCTTATAATTGTTTGCTTGTGTTTCCAAATTGCGTGTTTATGAAATGGAGAAGATGGATGTGTTCGATGAAATAACTGAAGGGAACGTATATAATGTTTCGGATACCGATGGCGGCAATGGTGGTGGTTCGGATCTCAATTCGAACGTTGAACACGAACTGCAACATTTGAATGAAGTCAACTCGCGAGCCATTCATGAAACACGATAGCTGCCTCCAAACGCAAATCGCGCCCGATTTCGTCTTCAAAAAAATCGGCTGATAAGCGCGCACATATCAATCGCGATGACGAATTTACGGCGGCATTAATCGGACAGGTGGAGTTGCACCCAGGTTCGTTTATTCCAATCTCGGTTGCTCTTGTCATTTGCTCTACTACTTTATTACAGTTATTTTGGATGTCAATTCGTCCGGTTTTCGCAACAAGAACATATAGGAATCTGCGTGGTTGGAAGTTCGTATCGATGGAAAATTGACGCACATAAACGACGCTGAATGTCGTCGCAAGTGGCAGCACTTATGCAACAACAACAACAAGCTGGTCAATGTATATTACGCTACCGTTTCAGGCGAGTCGGCTAAAAAAATACCGAATTGGGTGCATTGGACCGCCATGGAATTCGTCCGCAAAAATAAAGCTTCGTACAAGACGCATACACGCTTAAATTTGATAAGTTTTCTACTCACTGAATCGATTTCTATTCTCAATCTTCCGTATTGTGTCGTTTCGTTCATCAGGAAGCAGTCAAAGAAAATTTGCCACTAGCCGAACGATCTACCGATGATAAAACCAGTCGCGTGAAGCGACCAGCGTCGTCAACGAATACTACCACACCAATGGCAACAAGCGGAACGCTGCAAAAGCTCGATGCATTAATTGCAACTATCGGAGAAGGACAATCCAATCCACATTTGGCTGAGTCGAAGGAATGGGCGGTCATTTTGAATCAAATGCACCCAATCCATGCAGCACGTGCTAAGTCGGAGATCAAAACAATAGTTTCAAAATACTGGCAACATTCGGTATGTTTGATAATCTCTTTTGGTTCGTGTTTTACTTTTCTATTTAATTCAATTCATTTCGTTTGCTGTTACCGTAGGTCGTAGCAGATAATGAGAATGCTGAAAAAAAATTATCGTTCTAAATTGGCAAAAACGTCTTTGTGCATCCATTTGAATTTCATCGACTGTGGCGTGACTGAGTCTCTCTTCGTTTTGGGCAACGATTTGGAAAAAACTAGACTTGAGTTGCCACACTAAGGTTATCGTATTAAGTGAGAAATGTTTTTTCCTTCGCAAGCGATTTTTTTATTTTGAAAACATACCTCACTTTCCAACTTTCTCCAGCAAATGGCTGAAATTTTCTTCAGCCATGCGACGGAAATCATCGCGGGGCCTCCGTTCAATTGGCACGCCGCATTCCCATCCCAAAAGTAATTTGGCACAGGCACTCTCAACTGGCCGCTTCAAAAGCCAAGCAGTCGTCCAGGATTATCGCTTACGCAAGCGTTTTTTAGGCTTTCTTTCTTCTGTGGTTTCTCGGATCTCGTCTCGCAATATCTCTGCCACAGTTTTGATTGCTTGCATTTTCAGTTGATCGTCATCCAAGTTGTTGAAACAAATTAAATCCACCTGAGACGAAAATTGCATTTAAATCAAATGATAATTGAAAGAATTAAAATATTGCACTACTTCCACAATATTTTTTAGCACAAAAAATGAAAATGCAAACCAACATCCGATAAACAATACAATCCTCTGTCACACCTCAAACAATTTTACACAAGAAGGCTTGAAGCGATTCAAGACGGCATTGTCAGCACCTCCGGCAATAGAAGGTGTAAAAACGGCGTCTTAAGGCCTGTTCACGTTGTGAAATGCGTTTAAAGTAAATTTGGTTCAGTGTCTTTCGACCTATATGTATTTTTTTATTCTACCTAAATTTGGTTCATATTTTTTAACGATATAAGCAGGAAAATAAATTAGTCATTGTTCAGAAGCTCACGTGCTCGATTGTGAATTTTTATTTCCCTTACGTTGAGCCCTCTGTTGTATACAGTCCATTTGACTCTTGGAGCTACATTTTTGGTCCTTCGAACCGGATTTGTGGTTGAAATCGGCTACAGTCGAAGTGATCGCGTTTCCTAACGTGGAAATAGCGAAATCGGAAAGTGAAAATAGTAGTTTTTCAAACGATAAAAGAACGCCATCGAACCGGCGTACACGGTTGATCGTGTCCATTGTTGAAAGAGCAAACACGAAAACAAAATGGCGCCGACCCACCATACGCCGAAAGGCAATAAAAAGGATCCGAAAACGGACGATGCAAGCATCGGGAACAAGGAAGATCCGCCGCGTGCCCTTACCGTAACCGAACAGCTGCAGCAACAGAACCAAAAGGGACAGATCCGACAGAAGAAACAAGAGTACGAAGTGATATCGAAGCGACACGCTCATCCCAGCCCCCTAATATTGATTAACTTTAACACAATTATATAAATATCATATAAAACGCCAACCTCGGAGTAATATAATATAATAATTTTGGGATTCAATCCACAAAAAACCCAAAAAAACTGCGCGGACCCAATTTTGGATTAGCCAAATTTCAATTTTTTAACAAATGGCGTCAGCTAACGAATAGCGTCTCTTTGCATTTGTGGTTCGGAAAAAAAACAAAAATCTAATACGTATTCGAACATTGATAACCAGCGGCTACATTGAACAGATAGCAGCCGCTGTAGATGCGGAAACGTATCTTAAATTAAAAGGTAAGCCGTTTCATCTTTGACAGGGAATGTTTTTAATAGTCTTTTACATTACAGATAAACAAAACATTTTCGAAACTCTTTCCGACGTGTGTATCGAGACCAGGCTATAAGGGGGTATTGGCAAAATGCCTTTTATACAACGCGGGAGAATTTATTGGTGTTGAAGATGGTAAGCAAACATTTTATCACCGTTGCCTTGACGCTTGATTTTACAACTGTATAATCGAGCCACCAATTTCTTCACTATCAAAACATAATATGTATACATATTACAGAATATATGTGGGCAAAACTGAGGACTCAAAAGCATATGCTAGTTCGTGGACAACACCTCATTATACAAATTATACATTATACAAGACGAAGGATCGAAGCACACGAAACACCGGTAATAAACTTGCTGCCTTATTTCAGGAGGAGGAGGATTGAATATGCACCAGCTAGTTGACTCCTGATTTCTGTTATTGTTTTGATTTTCAATAAAATGAAATTCTTGGTATTTTGTTTTCGAAAGTGTTATTTGATTTTTATAGCATCTTTTGCGAGGGAGAACTAAAAAAATACTCATTTTCATAAATTTTCGTTTTTATTTTTATGAGTAAGTTTGACTCAAAACCTAATAAATTTCAGGATTACTCAAAATTGAGTTGTTGCAATGAAACTCAATTTAGGGTACGTCCAGTTTTAACGTTTTTGAGTTAAAGTTACTCAAATTTGAGTGAAACCGGATGAGCGTGTAGAGAAAAAAACGACGTCGCCACCGCCGCCACTTCAGCACGCTCATCACCACCCGCGCCGTGCGCCCCCGTTAAAGGCTCCGTTGCCGACATTCGATGGCAATTTCTAAAATTGGTTCGCGTTTAAAAATATGTTTCAAAATGTTATGGCACGCTACGACACTGAATCCCCAGCGATTAAGTTGTACCATTTGCGCAATTCATTGGAAGGTGCGGCAGCCGGTGTCATAGACCAGGACATCATAAATAATAACGATTATGATGCTGCCTGGGCGACGCTCCGTGAGCGATTCGAAGACAAGCAAGTTATAGTTGATAAACATATCGACGTGATTTTCAACATACCGGTCATGACGAAAGAAAGTGCAGTTGGTCTCCGGAAACTTATCGATACGGTTTCGAAAAACGTAGATGCTCTTAAGAACCTGATGTTGCCGGTGAGCGGTTTGGGAGAGATGATGCTGTTGAACGTCCTATCGAAGAAATTCGACCTTGAGACCCGCAAGGCGTGGGGGTTGAGCCAGAAGGACAACGAGTTGGTGGATTACAAATCGACGATGGAATTCCTCAAAGAAAGGTGTAAAGTGTACGAGAAGATCAGCCGTAGTAGCAAGCCTGTAGCGGAAGTGGTGAAGCAAGTGCGTTCCACTGGAAAAACAGACTCAAAGATGCACAGCTTTGTTACTACAAGTGAAAAGTGTACACACTGTAAGGGCGAGCATCAGATCTGGAAGTGTGAATTATTCAAGAAGATAAACTTAAGTGAAAGGTACAATTCGTTGCGCAAAAGTGGTTCTTGTTTCAATTGTTTGGAGAGAGGACATATCACGGGAAGGTGCAAAGCAGAGCGGTCGTGCAAGCAATGCGGTAAACGTCACCATACATCACTGCATCCCGTTGATTCGCCTACAGAGGAGTCAGTATTGATGCAAGAAAACAGCGCATCCAAACCAGGTGCATCGAAACCGTCATCTAGTGCTACTGATACCACAACAACACCAGCGGCTACTGGATCTGTTCTGTGCTCGAACGTAGAAGCTGATCAAGATACGTTGCTGGCCACAGCGGCTGTTATTATCCACGGTGCTGGGAAGCGGATGATGCAGTGCCGAGCAGTTTTGGATTCTGCTTCGCACAAGCATTTCATAACGGAAGCAATGGTGGCCAAGCTTGGATTGAAACGAAAAAAGGCCAACTATACAATCGTCGGAATTGGTGGTAACCAGGTAGCCATTCACTTCAAGGTACATGGAAGAATAAAGTGAGTGGATATGAGTCGCCATGTCTTGAGTTCCTAGTCGTCAAGCAAATCACGGGCGACCTCCCAATGCAACGTTTCGAAACAGCCCAGCTCAACATACCGGAAACCATCGAGTTGGCTGATCCTGGATTCAATGTACCCGGACAAGTAGATGTGCTTATTGGATCGGGGGCTGTTTTTTAAGCTCATCAAACACGGACAGTTGGAGTTAGCAGATCATTTGCCTGCTGTGCAAGAAACTTCTCTCGGTTGGATTGTGAGTGGATTGATTGCAACAAGTCAGTTGAGCGTTGGCGGAACGCTCTGCGCAATGGTAACTGAAGATGACATCGGTAAGTTACTTGAACGTTTTTGGTATTTTGACTCTTACGATGAAGAAACAGCATCGAAGTATTCATCTGAGGGCGCTTGCGTTGCTCATTTCCACGAGACACATCGACGCGACGGAGATGGTAGGTTTATCGTTCGGCTTCCTTTTAACGAGGCGAAGAGAACAGTTGGGCGATTCCCACACCATGGCCAGAAAAAGATTTTTGGCTGTCGAACGACAGCTGGACAAGGATCCTGATCTGAAACGACAATATGTTGAATTTATGAACGAATATGAAGATTTGGAGCATATGATAGAAATGACAGCTCCGCAAATTGAAGATCCGACTGAAGCATTTTATTTGCCACATCATTGCGTACTAAAACCGACCAGCTCTACCACAAAATTGCGTGTGGTGTTTGACGGTTCAGCGGAATCATCATCCGGAGTGTCCGTCAATCAAACCCAAATGGTTTGGCCCGACAGTGCAGAACGACTTGGTGTCCATTCATTTGAAGTTTCGAACGTTTCAATTTGCGATC
>JAHHFK020005813.1:0-60730 GCA_024533555.2 Aedes koreicus | reverse complement strand
TGACTAAGTCTCAAAATATTCAAATAAATATCTTAAACAACCACAGTCAGCCTGACATAAGAAAAGGTCCCAACAACTTCTGTGAAGATGTTGCTAGGGAGGAGTTGCGGTTATTAATAATATCGTTCTATACAGGAAAGTTCGCCTTTCAATTATGCCTCAATTATTTATTCCACTGTATTTCATAAATAGTGGAAAACCAAAAACATATTGAATGGGTCAAAATAATTTTAATTAACATGTTGACTAAAACATTTCTGATAACCAAATGAAATTATAGTTGCAATGCGTACCAAACGAAATGTTACAGTATTCAAAGTATTTTTCACATTTTTACATACATTACATTAAATTAATCAATAACATCCAATGATATCAAATCATATAAACTTTACTTTCAATCCTCATTAAAAAACGTTAAGGTCCTTTTAAGTACTTTAAAAACTCTTCAAATAATGTCGAATACTTTGAGTACGTATTAAGTCTGAGTACAGAAAGTTCTTCTAAAATACTATTGAGTGCTTTGAATAATCCCGTAATACTTTGAATTATTTGATTGAATTTGATTTATATGATTTCTCATGAACTACTTTTGAGAACTAGAAATATTTTACTAGAACTTCTAAATCTTTGTTTGGTACCAAAAAGTCCAAACATATTGCAACGCTCCACATACAGTGCTCTGCATGCTCCTCGCATTACACTGCACTTTGAAAAAAGTTTTCTTTCGAATTGAGAAACATTGAACACGCGATGCTCTTACGACGACTACGGTTATTGTGAGAATCGTAAAATCTTACACACAAAATGTGTTTGGTAAAATTTGAAACGGCTGAAAAGTTCGGTAAACTTAAAAATAGTTCTTAAAAGTTAAAGAAAACATAAATTCTTTCAAAATGTACACTGAATGCTTCATTCCAACATTATCTAGTGATAGAAAAATTTAACATTTTTATGATGTTCGTTAGATTTCATGTTCTAATGATTTAAAGTTTACTGACTTTTTCAGCTGTTTGTATAAATTTAGTATAAATTTACCGACCTCAGTAAAAAAAAAGTGTGTACAGCAGAACTGAATTCAAAGATGAATTCTAGCTAAACCAACAAAAGTATCCCTTAGTACCGAACGCTACCAGATGGAATCCTTTCATGGAATTAATGCAGGTGTTGCTGGATTGACCGACTGGCAAACAATTTTTCGGTTCTAGGTAACACTATTTTATAATCAAAATTTTAATATTTAAGAGTGTAATTCAAATAAGGGCCTATTCATAAACCACGTAGACTTTTCTGGGGGAGGGGGAGGGGTTGGCTTGTTCCCTGACCAAAGTTTACGCGCTATACAAAATATCAAAACAAAAAAATATGAAGAAAAGCCTACGAGGGGGGAGGGGGTTTCTTAGATTTTCAAAAATGAGTCTACGTGGTTTATGCACAGGCCCTAACCAAAATAGGCGATGTAGCGAAATATACCGAAATATAGCCTAGCTCCTTCAGTCGGCCTATGTACCTAACATGTCATTAATTCAGCGATAATCAACAAAATTATTGCTTGTTGCTTTCAAGATAACCGATTTAACTTGAAGGAATTCAGAAGTTATTAATCAACTTACTGTTGTTCACTTCCGTATAATTTACGATTTTCTTCACTTTTTAGACATCACGATTTCACTGATTTAGCTGAACATCATCATCCATCATCTTCGAATAATCTAAATTTGGGTAAATTGAACCGATAAACCAAATAATGAAGCCTGAATGTACAGAAAATAGTCACATGTTACAAACTTACAGTTCACACAGATAAAATAACAATGATTTAACAAGAAAACCGTGGTCGCAATGTTAGGGACATTTTTTTTCTTTGTTCTCAACCATGGCCTGTTGTCTGGAAAAATTATTGAAAATGTTTTTATAGGTTAAATATTCAATGGAAATGTATGAGTTTCGGTTGCATATTTTCCAAATGGATCATATAAACACAAAACGAGGGAACAAAACCTGTGCTGGGTGAATTATTATGTCTTCACTATCGAAGGGCCAATCAATCATATGTGAAAAGCTCTGTTTCAAAGCAGTTATAGTTTAGTTTATTTTCTGAAATTGTATAATGATTAAAGCCAATACAGTTGGCAATGCTTTACATCATATAATAAGGAGAGAAAAACAGTACGAATACTGTATTTAATAAAAAATCAATCGAATGGGACGAAGTTGCATCCATGAATAGACCCAATTTGATGCTTGTAGACCGACGTTACATCCATATCCCTCGAAAGTTGCTGACTTTATAAAATGAGTTTTTAAGCTTTTCATGATACATACTACCAAAAGTCTTATTAAACGTGTCTAAGCAAGTGTATAGCTAGCTTAATATTTTTTTTAAAAAAAGGAAAGTAAAAATGACACCCATGTCAAAATCAGAGCCGCATAGGTTCATCGACATGAAGAAGAGCATCGCAGGTCTACACAAAGATATTTCGTCCTTAACATGGTGATTTCATTAAAAGCTTTAACAGCTTTGAACCATTAAGGAATGTAACTTGGAAATAAAATGAGTAATCTCAAAGAATCAAACCCTTCATTACCTAGAATTAAAGGCCTTCCAAAAATTCACAAACCGGGCAATGAAATGCGTGAAATCATCTCAGCTGTCGGATCCCCAACCCATAAAATAGCTAAATGGTTTGTCACTGAATTCAAAAACATGCTAAAAATATTTCCCAGTCGATCAATTAAAAACTCACAATATTTCACAGAACTTGTTCATGACATAGATGTGAAAGAAGATGTAGTATTAGTTTCTTTTGATGTTAAATATTTATTGCATAGTTTTTCAGTAAAAGATACCTTAAATTTATTAGAAGATTGGTGACTCACTCAAAATGACGACATGACATGGAAGAAAAAAGTACGTTCATACTTAAAACTCACACAACATTGCATGGAAGAAAATTATTTTTCTTTCAGAAATGAATCCTATAAACGATTAAAGGTGCCTCTATGGGCAATCCTCTCTCCCCTTTTTAAGTGAAATTTTCATGAAAAATTTCGAAAAACAATTACAAGATAAAAAACAACTACAGGGTGCGGCAGAAAATAATGCGAAAATTTGTTCTATTTCTTTCAAATCCCATTTTCAACTAATTCAAACAATAATATCAACATTTTCGAGTGCAGTTATCTTTAAAAAGTCCTTTTTAACAAATTTATTCAATGTGTTCTCCATTTTTATTAATAACATCCTCGAGCCGACGCTGGAAGCCAGAGCATGCCTTTCGGACGTAGTCCTCCGACATTGACTGCCATGTGCCAAGGTGTGATGTTTTGCAGGCTCATGCTTCAACATATGCCCAAATAGAATAATCCAACGGATTAAGATCTGGACTGCTAGGGTGGCACAAATCCTTCGGCCAAACCTTCATGTTATCGTTCAACCATTGTTGGGGTCGATTGGACGTGTGACACGGCGCTCCATCCTGCTGTAGGACAACGTTTTGTTCCTCGGAGAAGTTGGCCTTCACCCAGGGAAGCACTTGGTCCTTTAAAATACCGATATACACTTCGGTATTGATTTTAACTCCAGCATCAATGAAAACAGGCGGCATTTTCAAATCGTTGGAGGCCACCAAGCCAAACATCATGACACCAGCCGGATGTTTGGTTTGAAATTTGAATTTCACTTTTTCCGGAACGTTCTCCATTTTCTGCGGTGAAATGAACCGGTCCGTGCGGCTGTTGGCCACAGCATCGATGCTGAAAAGCTTTTCGTCGGAGAACATGACTATCATGTTTTCCTTCTTCAACAAGGAAAGCAATCTCTTGGAACGAGTCACTCGTAGTTCCTTGACCCGGTCCGTAATCATGTGGCGTTTCACTCTGGCTCTGGAAGATGCATGCAGGTCTTCTTTGATGATTCTCCGCATGGATTTCTCCGAAATATTGGCTTCCTTTGCAAGTTTTCTTATGGAAAGCGTGGACGTCCGCTTCCCGGCTTCCGCTGCTTGGGACCATCCTGCAGGGACTTTTATATGCGGTAAACTGTTGTCAAGTGGCATCCTACCACCTTGGCAATCTATTTCGGCTTCTTCTGGGCGAGCAATAAACTGGTGATCACTTCACATTTTGACGAATTTGCAATAAAACAAATAGAATGTTTGGTTGCAGCACTTGAAAGTAAACATAAACAAATACACTTTCGACAGAAATTAGTCACTATCTGCACGAATGAACCCCATACTCAAGTTTGAACATTTTCGCATTATTTTCTGCCGCACCCTGTAAATACTAGACCTACTGCGATGTTCTCTTCCAGTCGAGCACTCGACACTGAAGAAGTATGTAAGTCACAGACGAAATAGGCCTATCTGTCAAAAGATACGCTATCTGTAGTGGAATTGAACGGAATTTGCTCGCGTTTACTAGTGATAGTTTAAAAAAAGTGTTTCAGTTTTTTTTTTTAGAAGAAGTGATCAAGTGAAGTGTTAATTTAAATTTTCCTAGTTTTGACGTAGACGAGGTTTTACGGGAAGAGTAGGGTGTCAATTGAAAATCTAAAAATCAGCGACCGTCATGAAATATCGTTACAAATTAAACGCTAATAACTTAATAAATGCTAAATAGATTTTCAAGATGTTTACATCATTCGATTGGAAATTTTCCCGCGTATCAATTCAACTATCAAACATTAACCGTTAACAATTTCAAGCTATTGAAAATAACCAAAATATGAGGTGATGTCTTATAATGCCGATTTTTCAGAGTAAATTTACTAAATGCACTCAATTTTACTATCACAGATTTCAAATGTAAGCAAGGGAGGTCTCATATGCAGCAGTGAACGATATAAAACGGGTAAACCATCGCAAATTTTCTAAATCGTGTTGCAGAACTGGAGCTGTGCGGAGCATCGAGCCGATATGGATTGGCAGCTGGATCCGGGCGATAGCATGTACCCTGGAGGGTGCACTAGCTTCATTCAGCGGAGTGGCAAAACGCCAGTTTGTATTTGGCAGCTGGCTGTGGCAAGCATCATAGAAAGTGTACTGGCGACCTACCCAATTGGTCAGGTAGCTGATTGCACTGCAGCCTGTTGTTAGAAAGCCGTTGGCTAGGCAACCGTTGCTAGGCAGCCATAAATTATGCTGTGGTAAAGGGTGTCCACGATGAAATTGCCACACTACGAAATTGCTCTAACTTTTTAACCGTTGGGTAGAATTTAATGAAAATTTGGGTGGATTTAGTTCATAGTGCATTATTTACATTCTACAAGTTTTAAAGTCCTGTGATCAAAACTCGCGGAAATGGAGTCGAAAGAACAGCTCGTGCGTGATAATATCTTGCGCATTCATCACGAGAACAAGGATCTCTCGCATCGTTCCATCGCTAAAACGTTGACAATCGCGAATTCCACGGTGTCGCGAGTGATTAAGCGGTTCGAGGAACGGTTGACCACCGATCGGAAGCCCAGAAGTGAAGGAAAAAGTATTCCGTACAACACCAAAAATCACAACCGCGTAGTTGGGGCCTTCAACCGAAATCCGAACGCCTCCGTTCGGGATGTGGCTAAGAAGCTGCACCTAAGCCGAAGTTTTGTCCAGAAGGCCAAAACTAAGGCTGGGCTTCGAACGTTCAAGGTACAAAAGGCCCCTAATCGCGACGAGAAGCAGAACAAGTCCACCAAAACCCGTGCCAGGAAGTTGTACCTCAACATGCTGACGAAAGTTGAATGCTGCATCATGGACGACGAAACATATGTGAAGGCCGACTTCAAACAGATCCCCGGCAACCTGTTTTTCACGGCCAAGGATAAGTTCAGCGTTCCGGAGCATGTCCGCACTCAGAAGATGTCCAAATTTGCGAAGAAATTCCTGGTTTGGCAAGCCATCTGCACGTGCGGGAAGCGGAGTGCACCTTTCGTGACCCAGGACACGACGAACGGACAGGTGTACATAAAAGAGTGCCTCCAGAAGCGGCTGCTTCCTCTCCTGAAGGCCCACAACGTCCCAACAATCTTCTGGCCAGATTTGGCCTCATGTCACTACTCCAAGGACGTGCTGAAGTGGTATGCGGACAATAAGGTCAATTTCGTGCCGAAAATGTTCAACCCTCCCAACACTCCGGAGCTCCGCCCCATCGAGAAGTACTGGGCGATTATGAAGCAGCACCTTCTTAAACGACCTAAGGTAGTGAAGACAGTCGAGGAACTGAAGAAAGTATGGGTTTACATGCAAAAAACGGTTGATTCACAGGTTGTGCAGAATCTTATGGCCGGGGTTAAGGCCAAGGTGCGGGCATTTGCGTATGGACTGTAAATAAAATACGAGTAAAATGGTAAAATGAAGTTTAATAGTTATTTCTCAATCCCTGAAAATTTGATGGCAATCGGATGAAAACTCGAATTTTGCGAATCAATTTTGTGTGTGGCAATTTCATCGTGGACACCCTTTATGTGCGTGTGTGATATTTGGTAGACATCTTTTGGTAAGGCGCAGAGAGGGTTTTAATTCAAATGCGGACCATTTCAAATCCGTCCTTTTCAGGACGACCAATTTAATTTTGAGAGAGTTTGTTTGATTAGAATGTTTGGTTCTTACCGATTGGCTGACAGCGGTGGCTGAAACAATATTAGTTTTCTCTTTGTTGCATACCTTGAGCATTTTGTTCAATTTACAAATGGCTACCGTCACGAAAAATTTAAACACCGGACGCTAAGAATTCGATCGTTTATTGATTGATTTATTTTTGAGACTGCTCTAATCAAGAAATTTATACGATTGCCGTTCTATTTACTCAGGTTTATAAAGTTTTACAAATAAAAGATTAATATATTTCGCATACATAATCATCAATCGGTGTATGAAAATTTTGAAGAATGTTGCGTTCTGGCATGTTTCAAGGAATTCCCTATCACGGACAATGTTTTGATTCTCGAACATGCACATTTCAATGAGTACTGTTATGAATAGTTATTCTGTTGTGTTAACGATTCGCGTTGGATAGCGTATTACTCCTAGGAAGAAATAAGTTTTGAGAAACTGTGAAAGGGTGAATAAGTGCAATGCCTATTCATTTTGATGCCAACCGTTTGCGCAAATTTCGGAAGCGCGTTAAGATCGAACATTCGAAAAATCCTCCGAATTGACAATGTACCGATGCCGAGCGAACTCGAGGTTATCGGGCAAAACTGGAAGCAACCAGAGGTAATGCGTTGCTAACTACTGGTCTTAAAGGTAGAGAAGGGCCTTAAACTCGAGGTGGTAAATAAAATCAAGTGGTCAACCAAATTGACAAAGTGCAAATACTTTTCAAATGCTTTCTAAAGAATGTACAATAGATTTTTGCTAACATACTTACTATCTAATGCTGGTCTAACGATCTTTGAGGACAAACATCAACGCTATTTTTAACAGCCTAGGCCTTGCGGCAAGGGTAGAGGTCAAATCAACATTTAAAAATAACTGAAACAGTGTGAACTCTTAAAGCTTTATCATTTATCGATAGATTTTCGAGATAACGCAATATGGAAAATGGTCTCTAGCTGGTCGATCATGTCAACACAATCACTACAGACAGCACAATTGTTGCCCTTTCATCATACTAACATTCAAACCAAACGTCCCTTTCCACAGCTGCCAAAAAATTTCTAAGAAGGGAATCATAGCATGTTCTAACATACTTTCTCACTTATTTATGCTAACCCAAGAACAGTACACTACAAAACTAATCAAACAGGTTAACTTAGTCTACGTCAACCGGTCGTGTGTTTTACACAACCCCACTTCTTTTTCAATTAAAGACTGGACTCCGAAAAAATAAGACACACAAAAATGATCACCAAAAATTCATTTGAAATCGGATATTTCTCAAATTTTCAGAGATTAAATAAATATATATTAGCTATGTTTTGGCATAATTTATTTATTGAATTTCCTACCCCAAGCTGAATGCCCGTACATTTTTCTTAACACCTCTCATGAGATCTTGGGCGACGCTTTGTCCATCTTCCTTACACAATTTCTCCCAGTTTTTCTGCAAAGCTTTATCGGTTTTGAATGTTTTTCCGCTTTTCTTCAACTTCTTCTTCATTATCGCCCAAAACTTTTCGATCGGACGAAGTTCTGGTGTATTTAGCGGGTTCGCCTCCTTCGTGACCACACTAACGCCCTTCGCTTCGTACCAATCCATTACAGGCTTGGCGTACTGGCACGAAGCGAGATCCGGCCAGAACAGCGTGAGACCACGGTGAGAGCGGAGGAAGGGCAGCAAGCTCTTCTGCAAGCATTCCTCTCGATAAATCTGCCCGTTTATGGTGCCGGTTGTAACGAACGGCTTGCTGTACCGTCCGCACTCGCAGATGCCTGCCACAACAGGTACTTCTTCGCGGTTTTGTCCATCTTTCTCTTCCGGAACTTTGCCGGAACCTCCATGCGGGACGTACCGACAAAAAACTCCAAGGCCGAAGATTTGTTTGGTGTCCGCCTTGTGTAAAGGGCGATACGGTCAAAATTTGGTCAATATCAACTTGACGTATTTCTTTCAATTTTGCATTTAAAAAACCTGAACACCCCTCATTTTGAAGGTGTGTGTGTGTAGAATGTTGCTCCTATTTTGATTTTGGAATTCACTCTTCAGTTGTCAAAATGCCGTCCAAGCAAGAAGAGCAGCGTATCAAAATTTTGCTCGCGCATCGCGAAAATCCGAGCTACTCACACGCAAAGTTGGCAAAATCGCTAAAAGTTGCCAAATCAACCGTTACAAATGTAATTAAAGTGTTTGGGGAACGTTTGTCGACAGCCAGGAAGTCTGGATCGGGGGAAATCGAAAACCGGAAGCCGCTGAGACGACAAAGAGAGTTGCCGGTAGTTTCAAGTGAAACCCTAACCTATCTCTCCGAGATGCCGCAAATAAGCTGGGTGTATCGTCTACAACCGTGCATCGAGCCAAAAAACGAGCCGGACTATCGACTTACAAGAAGGTAGTGACTCCAAATCGCGATGATAAACAAAATACGACGGCCAAAGCGCGATCCCGGAGGCTGTACACGACGATGCTGACGAAGTTTGACTGCGTGGTAATGGACGACGAAACCTACGTCAAAGCCGACTACAAGCAGCTTCCGGGACAGGAGTTTTATACGGCAAAAGGAAGGAGAAAGGTAGCAGATATTTTCAAGCACACGAAACTGTCAAAGTTCGCAAAGAAATATCTGGTTTGGCAAGCCATCTGTACCTGTGGCTTGAAAAGCAGCATTTTCATAGCTTCCGGGACTGTCAACCAAGAAATTTACGTGAAAGAGTGTTTGAATAAACGTCTGCTGCCTTTCCTGAAGAAACACGGTTGTTCCGTACTGTTTTGGCCGGATTTGGCATCTTGCCATTACGGTAAAAAGGCCATGGAGTGGTACGCCGCCAACAACGTGCAGGTGGTTCCCAAGGACAAGAACCCTCCCAACACGCCAGAGCTCCGCCCAATTGAGAAATACTGGGCTATTGTCAAGCGGAACCTAAAGAAGACCAAAAAACCTGCTAAGGGCGAGCAGCAGTTCGAGGCAAACTGACTTTCTGCGGCGAAGAAGGTGGACAAGGTGGCTGTACAAAATCTGATGGCAGGGGTCAAGCGTAAGGCCCGGCAATTCGGATTTGGAATAGTGGAAGCCTAACTGAATATTTTTCCTGAATTTTATACTAATTGAACTTGAAAAAGAAATTTAATTTGATTTTTTAAATGAACGATTTCACCGATTTACACGCGTTTTCCCTTGACCAAATTTTGACCGTATCACCCTTTATGTCTCGTCTCCATGCGGACACCTGGCTTGACCAGCCTCTCACGGTAGAGCTTCCGCGCACGCAATTTGGCCACCGTGTTTTGCTTGTCAGTCCGGTTTGGCACCTTCCAGACCTTAAAAACACGTAGCCCAGCCCACTTCATGGTCTGCTAGACGAACCACTACAACGAATTGACCTTTTTGGCCACGTCTCGGGTGGAAAGGTTCGGGTTCTTCTTAAAGTACTGCCTTCTCTTCCGCGCCTTCTCTGGGTATTCCGTTTCGGTTTTCGGCCGCTTCCAGCGCGCCGCTCGATGGTCTTCGTCTCCTGGAACATCTTCACAACGCGGGACACGGTGGAATGGTGGATTCCAAGCCTTTTGCCGATGCATCTGTGCGACTGACCAGGATTATCGATCACCGCGCCCAAGATTTGCTGTCGTAGCTCTTCTTGTTTCGAATGCATCTTTAAAAATGCTTGACAGATCGCGATATTTGCACACATAAACATAACACTCTAAAATAGTATTACTCAAAATTTCATTAATTTTTATCCCTGCGATAAAAAGTTACACCCAAAACAAACTGTCGCATTTTTTCCGAGTCCAATCTTTAAAATCGTTCTACTAATACGCTCGCAAAAGTGTTTTAATAAAAATGTTTTTTTTTTAAGTGAAGCTTAATATTGCTTCAAGCTAAAACAGTTTATGAAGTATAATAAAAAATGTGTTTGATGGTTGCTTATTAAGCTGAGTTAAGGGACACATACCCTGTATGGAAGAAAAAGATGAATTTTGTCGAATACATTCCCAAGTTGTCTCAGCAAATGTAAAGGGTATCACTTTGTAAGATAATTCGTTTTGATGGGTACTTTATTTTTTCCAGTACTGTACGTTTGATTCGGAGTGTAAATCTTCAACAGTAAATCTTTATGCTAAAATAATGTCAATCAACGATGCGATCACTTGAACATAAGCTGTTTCTTAAATATTACTTATCCCACTATTTGCTACCATCAATGGATAAAAGCTCAACCCTTGACATCGCTGAAAAATCTACTGTAGTATTCTAAGCAGTGCATTAATTAAAAACACAACTCCCACCCAATCGTCCGTGCGGTGAAATTCCCTCAGCTGTTGTAATACCCATTTTTCCTATCAACCGATCCGACCCTCACATTCCAGTTTTCCATCGAATCAGCAACATTTCCTCCAGTGGTTTTTCCCATTTTCGGAAAATCTAATCATTGTTACTATCGTCAAAAGCAGCAGCAGCCGCACACAATCTGTTCAGCTCATTGACCTTCCTGCCAAAAACTTCAACAACCCACATTTGGGAATCAATTGGTACCGTCATCCCGCCCCGTCGTCCGAGTGAGTGCTCTGCCGAGGGAGCACAAGACAGGTCCATTTTCATTGAATCAGCATAGAAATTTATCTAGGAATATTTACATTTCACCACACCAAATCGATCCGAAACCAACCAAACCCGACCGGCATTAACGGACGAGGAAAATTCCACACGCGCTCATAATATTTGGAAATGAAAAGAAGGGGGTGAGTGGTTGATTGAAACAAGAAGGGTAATTTTTACTTCGCTTCGGAGTATTTTACATGTCATTGGAAAAAAAGCTAACGGTTGGTAACACTCAAGTGAAGGAAGGGAAAACCATGATGTTTAATCCGCTTTTTGTTTTGATCAAAATTTTAATTTAAGATATTTGAAGATTGTAACATAACGCTTTGAAAATAAGAAAGACAATCATCTTAAAAGTTATGCAATTTTCAACACAACGTAAGATTGCGTAAAGGAAAATCCCCATCCCTGATTGCGCAACATCCCAGCAAGATGCAATGATAATTACAAGTGAAGCAAAGTACATCGAATACATCATTTGAAGCCCCTGCCCCCCAACTCCCAGATGCATACCTTTGTTTCGCCTTGCCGAAGATGGCCAGCCCTGATTGAATGCGCAAAGCTGCTCATCAATCATTTCGTCGTAGGCTAAACTAACGCTCGAAAACTAATCTTAGGATACCGCATCTTCGGGTCGTTCTCTTTATCTTGATTAGATTGGCCCCGAACCGAATATGGCTAATCTTGGCCACAAATTTGGACCCTCGGATGATGTTCGTTGTTGTCTAGCTTTTTTTTTCCCCCTCCATTCAACGAAATGGAGAAGGTGGAGACGAGGTCGGGAATGGACGAAGATATGTGTGTGCGATGTTGAACCATCTCTTGACAGAGGATTTACGTCCTGCAACGTCGTCGTTGTTCGGTCCCAAAAGGAGTTGGCTCCACCAATCGTTGTGGGTACATATTCTTGCCGTCCTTCCATCCGATGCCACGCTGTAGGTCTTCCTTATCCTAATCTCTCGAATTGTATGCACTTGTCCCGGTTGCCTAGTGCCAAGTGGATGGGCACGGAAAAAGTTTGAGGAAAGGGGAGCGGGGGTGTCTTCCATTTCATTCCACCGCTACATCACTCAAAGCCTAATGCATTCCGGTTAGCTGGACAAGGGTCCTTGTGTTCTAGAAAATATTCTCAAGCGCTAAAATTGCATCTAGTCTTTCTCCTAGAGCGGTCGGTTCTTCGTCCAACTTGCACACCCAAGTGGGTCCACCGTTGTGCACACATCCTTCTTCTCAGCCGTGCTATCACAATCAACATCATCATCATCGTGCCGGAGTTCAACTTTCGAAACGAACGTGGTTCTCCTCCCAGCAATGGCCCACACCGCACGCAATATTCAAATGCAATGGTCAGTCCAACCCCCACCCCCACACAACGTGAAGCAGGAGCAGAAGCACGGAGTCGAGTAACACACTTCTTACGCTAAAATCCTGCCCGGTTCAGTCCACCCAAGCAAACTAAAAGCTGACCAACCGTCACACGGTGCATCTCTCATCCCACGTCGAAGCGTCTGCAAGACTCCTTTCGCATCCGAGCCATCAGCATAAGAGATTCTGGGCCGAACCACACCATGCTCGAACGTCTTGCTCTGACCATGCAGCAGCGTCCGCACCGTGTGCATATATATTTTCTCATTTTCCTCCTAGATTTTATATTAAAATATAATACATAAAGACAAAACCAAAAACTTGCAAGCTCTCCAACATGGAATACGGTCAGTACCAGAATCAAATCAACGATGACGAAGACGACGGTGACGGTGGCGGAAGTGGAAAGAAGCCAACAAAGACCAAGACCAAGATGAAGAAGGCGCGGGATAGTGGTTTCACTCTACAACTACTGGCTGGTCAATTTCTATTTCCACCCCCTTTGCTTGAACCTGCACTGGCACTCGTGCCACCCGGGCGGACTGACACTGCACTGCACCGGCTGACAAACATGTGCACACGAGAAAGCGCTGGAGATTGGAGAAGTGTGACGTTAGGGCCGCGGAAGGGGGGGGGGGAGGTGGAGGTTTGTAGTCCAGTCCTTAGCCGTCACTGACCACCGGCGGTGATAATTACACCCAAAAGTGCAGTCTTCGGTGGGGAAGCAAATTTGCGGCCCAATTTGACTTAAAGTCGTTTCCAAAACCATGACAAATGAAATAACTCTATTCATTTTCATGAAATTTTCATTAATTCTTGTATTAATTTTACAAAAATGACTCCATTCCCTTAAGGCTGGTATTGTGTTCGAAAGAAATTTCTTTTTCCATCTCAATCCCATGTTAAATTCCGTTTACTGAAACGGAAAAGTAAAGACTCAAAAAGAAAATCCGGCAGCAGTATCTACCTGAAAAGAACGATAAATAAAATTCGAATTTGTAAGCTTTCCACGCAAACTAATGGGAGCTGTCACTATTACTTTCGGAAAAATATCCCGCTCTATTATTCCGTAAGTGAAGGTGAGATTTCGTTCCATGGATTGACAATTGATATAAATTCCGCTTTGTAATATTGAACAAAATTCCGTAACCTCTCTACTTTTTAAGTTGATACTGGCCTTTACAGGCGGTAATATGGTTGTTGGCCGAAACTTCAGCCATACACAGAAAAAAAAGCGTTCCCGAAAATGAAAACGGACATTGAACTAGTTCACGTATTCAGGATTTTTCCCTTTAAACGTTGTTTAATTCATGATTACATGATTCAGCTCACGGTGTATTTTTTCTTGTTCTCGAATTCATGACTGCAGTTCACGGATCTGAGAACGGATTTTTTTTCCGTGTAGCCGTTAAATGTTGGCATATTCTTCAACTCTCTGGTCGTCTTATTGATTATTTCTTATTCGATTTTCGCCACGATATTATTCGAATTGATCCTCCGCTTCCTTCAGGTTCGCCCATAAATTTTCGCGCAGCTGGGGCACGTTGCCAGGGGATGGGGGGGAGGGGTTGTTCTTGTGGACGACCAGACCAGATCCGGCAAAAACACGACATCGTCCGTCAGGCCGCAACTTCCGGTAAATACTTCGTGCTGTACACCTCCCCGTTGACCGCAAGTCGCGAAGAAAAGAAGGGCAGCTTTGAAATCCACTCATCTCTCTGATTGCACTGGTTGACAGAAATTTTTAGACCCAGAGCTCCATGCCAGCTTGCGTTAGCTTGGGTCCCAAAACCACCGAAAATCGAATTCTGTCCTCCGGCGATTTGCATTTTTCTTCGCAGATTGGCATACAAAATTTAAATTTTGGAAATATTAGAGAACCACTTAAATAACTGCCTCAGCTTAAATGTAAATGCTCCTAAAATTCCTTAGACTTGAACAAACAACATTGCAGAAAAAAGTGTGTCGATCCGACTTCACCAGAAAAAGTTATGACCGTTGAAGTAAAACCGCATATTTGAGCAATAAACAGCAGAGTACAGTAAACCCCCCGACTTGCGCGGATTCCCTTGACGGTACACACTACCAACATGTAAATTTCTATCCCCTGAGACCGACAAATACAAGCGTCCTTTAGCACATAAGAATGAATTGAAAGAGATAAGAAAGTAAATTCAATCAAACACATCTTTCGTGCAATTGTCAGTTTCAGGAGACAGAATTTTACACGAAATCCCTCTTTACGTTTCCCGAAGTTTTACAAACATGAATTACGTCTCGTGTAAAATTCAAAATTGTTATCAAGTGGTCTCAAATGATATATGGGCATTGACCTTTGTTGTTTCATCAAATAATATCTCGCGATCCTTCGTATATAGGAAGTTACATTCTTGAGCAAAGTTATTCAGTTCAAGACCTGCAAGATGGTTAACTTAAAAGTTCATAATTATCTCACTACGCGGCGCTAGTATGCATGTAAACATTACTCTATAACCTGAATCTCAAGATGCTTGACATATAGTAAGTTGGTATCTTGGACAATGACGTTTGGTTGATTGAGGCCAATCGGATGGTGTTAACATTAATTCAGAACTCGTCCGCTACGTGGCACTAGTGTACAAGTGAACATTGTATAGTACCTGTATTTTGAGATCTAGATTGTGTATAGTCGTTTATATCCTGTTTTCAGGAAGGTTAGTTGTAAAATTATGAGCTTCCAGACGCTCGACCCGACAGTTCAGAATCATCGCACTCCGTGGCGCTAGTGTGCAGGTAAACTTACAGTATAATCTGGATCTCGAGATTATTAACATATAGAAAAATGGCATCTTCGAAAAGATATTGAAAGGGTCAGGGCTTTTTGAATGGTGTACATATTGGATCAGAATTCATCCGCTATGTGGCGCTTGTGTTTATGTGAACTTTTTGTAATATCTGTGTATTGATATCAAGATCAAGGGAAATTTCTCAGGAAATTTATTCGGTTACCCATGGTCTTCCAGACGGTCGACTTCATAGTTCAGAATGATTTCACTTTGTGTCGCTGGTCCACCTGTGAACTACATAATGAATGTTTACCGCAAGTGCACATAGGAAGCTGATTACCTCAATATGGGTATGTTTTGTACGTACTTCTGACACCTTCGGGCTAGTCAGTTAGGGTTAGTGAAGTTCTTCACAAAACTTTGGGTAAGTTCATGGAAGTTTTTCAGAGAATTTCATGAAAATTCTTCAGAGAACTTGATGGAAGTTCTTCAGAGAACTACAGGGAAATGTTGCAGAGAACTTCAGGAAATTTTGCAGGGAACTTCCGGGAAGTTCTGCAGAGAACTTCAGGAAAGTTTTACAAAGAGCTTTAAGGATATTCTGCAGAGAACTTCAGAATAATTCTGCAGAGAAATTCAGGGAAGTTCTGCAGAGAATTTCAAGATAGTTCTGTAGAGAGCTTCAGGAATATTCTGCAGAGAAATTCAGGAAAATTCTCGAGAAAACCACAGTGAAATTTTGCAGAGAACTTCAGGGAAATTTTGCAGGGAACTTCCGATAAGCTCTGCAGAGAACTTCAGGTAAGTTTTGCAGAGAACTTCAGGGAAGTTCTGCAAGGAGTTTCAGAGATATTTTGCTGAGAACTTTAGGGAAATTCTGCAGAGAAATTCAGGAAAATTCTGCAGAGAATTTCAGGGATGTTCTGCAGAGAGCTTAAAGAAAAATCTGCAGAGAACTTCAGGAAAATTTAGCAGGGAACTTTCGGGAAGCTCTGCAGAGAACTTCAGGTAAGTTTTGCAGAGAACTTCAGGGAAATTATGCAAAGAGCTTCAGGGATATCCTGCTGAGAACTTCAGGGAAATTCTGCAGCGAAATTCAGGGATATTCTGCAAAGAACTTCAGGGAAATTCTGCAGAGAAATTCAGGGGAGTTCTGCAGTGAACTTCAGGGAAGTCTTTCAGATAATTACAGGGAAATTTTGCAGAGAACTTCAGGAAAGTTTTGCAAAAAATTTCAAGGAAGCACTGCCGAGAACTTCAGAGAAATTTTGAAGAGAACTTCAGGGATTTTTGCAGTATGTAGGTGAAGGCTTCACTTTCTTTATATTTGCTTCTCTGAGATTCGATAAAATAATGTCATTTGTCAAATATTGCTATGAATGAATAGTCGGCACTCTTTCGGTTCGTATTTAGGGCCCATTTTATCAAACAAGCCACCGAGGAGATCGCAGCAAGCCTTGCTTCGAAACTGACGTGTTTTGTTTTTTTGCTGCGTCGTTTTCGCGAAAAAAATCAAACAATAATTCGTAATTTAACTTGAGCTAACAGTGAAATCATAAAATCTCCGCGAAAATTGTGTAAGCCGTAGTGAATATAGTCGATTCCCTCGCGAAATGTGTGAGTGTCGGTAGTATTTCCCCGTTTTTGTTTGTTTTTGTGCTTCGCCCCCGCACCCGGAAGAAGAGTTTAATCAGCTTAGTTTTGGTTATTAGTGGTAATATTATGACACTCGGGTATAATTTATTAGTTTAGAGTGTTTTTCCGCTTTGTCGCGAGTGAATCGATGATTATTAGCAGTTTTGAAGCTCGAAATAGAGTCGCCTCATTGCGGGGATTTGCATTATTGGCAGTGTGTGGAGTGAAAAAAAAAAGAAGACGAGTGCAATGTAGAGAACAGCCATTTGCTGGTCAGAAGCAGCAAACGAAAACAACGCGCATTGACGGGTGAAAAGCTTGCACATAATTTTAGGTGCATTCACCACGGTTCGTACAAAATTTTGTTATACAGGTTGCATATCTAGCGGGCGGTTTCGCAACGTTAATTTTTGCGCATATTTAATCGCGAGTGCAAAAAATTAATTACGAATCAACGTCGACATTTTTTTTTTTATGAATGAACAAGATAGTGTGATTCAGGAGGCGGACATGGGTGAGATGTATCTGACTATAACTATATAACAATAATCTTATTTCCAAATAATACTAAATACGTGCCTGGTTTGGAAATTCAAAATTTCCAAATCTGGAAGTGTGTTACAGTGCCCTTATCCAAATGATATCGGTAATGTTTACATGCGGGGCTTATTGTATGTGAAAGTAACCTCGGAATGGGCGTGACTCTCCAGACATTCTGAAATGGGTTGCTGGATCTGCAGTAGAGCTATCACTTTCTAGCTCCCGGATTAAAGCTGCTTCCAATGGTGACATGAATGATTATTGTAAACAGATTTCTTCCATAATACCATTGCCGGCCGATGGGTGTTAGATTGGACACACACACACACACACACACACACACACACACACACACACACACACACACACACACACACACACACACACACACACACACACACACACACACACACACACACACACACACACACACACACACACACACACACACACACACACACACACACACACACACATTTTATCAAACAAGCCACCGACATCATGACAAAAGCAAAGTCCATCCTTATATGTAAAAAGATGACGGCTAGGGCTCATGCCGCTTCCGTTGTGCAGTAATTTTATCGTAACTATCGAGGAGCTCTCAACATTTGAGGCGTGAAATTTGAAGATCTGCCTTAAGCTTTTGCTAAGCTCAAATCCCGGACAAGATTGTCCATGTTCTTTTGATTTAGATTATGTGGAGACCTTACTCCCTCGTTACAGTAATCCGAAACAGTAACACTTCGCACACATTCAGTTTGTAATGTGGAACTGCTCGGAATTTATTCCAGAAGCTTTCGAATGAGCTTTTCTGTGTCAGCTTCATGAAGTTTCGGTGTTGCTGATGAAGGCAAGTCAGGTATTCTGCTATCGCATTACCTTGTCCTACTTGCACTGCACAAAAGAAACTATCAGCCTTACGATTGCCTGGTTTCGATCAAGTACTTGGCGATGAAGATTGCAGGCAACATTTTTCTCCATTATACCAACCTGAAATCAGAAGGATCTCGAGATCCGCGATATTCAGTAATTTTACATGCTCAGTAGCGCAGCGTAGTAAGGTAATTCTGAACTTTTAAGTCAACCGCCTGGAGGTCATGATTTCTCAAAAATCTTTTCCGACGACAGTAAAATCATAAATGATCTAGATTACAGAATACAGGTAATACCAAAACTTCACATGTACACTTGCACCACGTAGCGGACGAATTCTGAACTAATGTTCACACTACCCAAAAGGCCATAGCCAGTCAAACATATTTGTCGAAGACGCCAATTTCCTATACGTAAAGAATGCCTAGATTCAGGCTATTCAGTAATTTTACATGCACACTAGCGCCAAGTAGTGAGATAATTCTGTATTTTGAAGTTTACCATCCATAAGGGCTTACGCTGAAGCATTCTCAACGGCAGCCAATACCCCAAAATTTAGAATTTAAGAAGTGTATCGAAAATAAGCTATCCACAATTTTTCTTTCAAATTTTGTTGAAAACCGATATTTTATTCATACAAAAAATTGATCCTTTATTGTACGAGGTTAAACTTGAACATATTGAAGACCGGATGATATATAAGTTATTCCTTCACGAATTTTCGAACTTTGGATCGAACGCTCTTCATCAAGTTCCGGACAAGTGTTGCATCGCATTTTTTGGACGCTTGAGCCCAAATTTTTTTTGAACTCCTGCATGTTCCCAGCTGCCTTACCAGTCTTCTTGAAGACCCTCTTCACGATTGCCCAGTAACGTTCGATGGGTCGAAGCTGAGGGCAATTTGGTGGATTGATATTTTTCTCAACGAAATCTATACCCTTTTCCGCAAGACAATTGAGAGTGGTTTTGGCATAGTCAGCCGACGCTAAATCCGCCCAAAACAGTGAAGGTGTACTATGCTTCTTATATAAAGGCAACAATCTCTTCTGGAGACACTCAGATTGATAGATCTCCGCATTTATAGTTCCGGTAGTGTAAAAAATGGTTGACTTCAAACCACAGGAACATATTGCTTGCCACACCAGTACCTTTCGACCGAATTTCTCCACTTGAATCGACCTGTCCGCATCGCTCACATCCTCCCCAACGACGGCAGTAAAGTATTGTGGACCTGGAAGGGTTTTTGAGTCCTGCTTTACATAGGTCTCATCGTCCATCAAAACGCATGCATCCGGACGCTGCAAAAGACGCGAATACAATTTCCGGGCCCTTGTTGCTGCTCGCTTCTTCTGTTCTGCACTTTGTTTCTAGATTTTCTGCTTCTTGTAGGTCTTCAGGTGGTTTCGCCTCTTGATACGCTGGATCATTCCGACACTCGTTCCTGCTTTTTTGGCCAAATCACGTATTGACATTGATTTGTTCTTCATGATTAGAGATACCACTTTCTGCTCCAGTTTCGGGTTGGAAGAACCGGGTTTTCTGCCTCTTCCTGGTAGCTCATCCAAAGAATAGTGTTCCCCAAACTTATTAATGATGGTTTTAACACTCGCATGATGAATGCCAAACCGCTTCGCCAATTTTCGCATAGTAATACCCTTCTCACTTAGCCATGTGTTCAGAACCTTAATTTTCACTTCCTTTTCAATACGCGACATTTTGAAAACGCAGAATTTGAACCACACAAACAAGTAAACAAAAGAAGGCTGACAGTCAAACGCACAGCATGCAGTGTTCAGAGTATAAAAAACCATCACAAATACATGCGTACAACGCATATGTATGTGGATAGCTTGTATTCGATACACTCCTTATACCCCCCAAACAAAAAAAAATAAATTTTTCCCCCCCTTTTTTTTTTCCCCCCTTTCCCCACCAAATCAAGGGTTCATTTCAATTTTCTAACAACAAACACCACAAACCCCAATTTAACAACCAAAATAAATTTCAGAAAAAAAAAAAAAAAAAAAAAAAAAAAAATACAGCAAACAAACCCCCCCCCGCCCCCCCCCCCCCACCAACCCCCCCCCAAAAAAAAACCATTTAACAACGAATCACCACCAAAAAAAAAAAAAACCCCCCGAACCACCCCCACCAACCACACCCCACCCCCCCCCAAACCCCCCCCCTCGTGGGGGGGTTTTTTTTTTTTTTTTTTTCCACGTCGAATAAAAACTTTTTTTGGGCAAGGTTTTTTTTAAAAAACAAAAAAAAAAAAAAAAATCTGAAGCATTTACATATTAGCTGAGGCGGTGGTTCTCAAAATATCAAAAGTTAAATTTTTGATGCCAATTTGTGAAAAAAAAATGCACATCGCTGGAGGTCAAAATACGATTTTTGGTGGTTTTGGCACTCAAGTTAAAGGAAATTGGCACGGAGCTCTGGGTTTCAAGACTTTTTTCGGACCAGTGTTGTCAGTCACAAGTGGGCCTATCTCGAGAACCTCGCGTGGAAGATGTACTTCACGTCGCTGCTCACCTCCTTTCTGGGGGACATGAAATAGAGAATAGAATATTTAACAGAATTAGTATTTGGTTGCTTTACCATTTTTCAGAATTGTTTCATAAATCCGTCTTGACATTGAGGCAATGAGATTTTCCAACATTTCCGATGGAATTTTCCGCCACTCATATCTTACGCATGTTTGAAGTTCATGAATTGTTCCAAACTGCTGTCCACCACTATAAACTCGTCTCGCCAGGATCCCCCAGAGATTTTCAACAGTATTCAGCTCTGGACTACTAACTGGCCACCATGCCATGCAATTTCCAAAGACGTCGTATTCAGATGAAGCTGATGTCCATAATGTCTTCTTCTTCCTTTTCTTCTTCTCATCTTGATGGCGGGACCATAGTTGCTGTATACTGCCAAGTGTGGTTATCCATAATGTTTTCAGTAAAGGCAATGAAAACACTTTCTAGTAGCTCCACATAGCTCTCTGAATTCGTTCTCGTAGAAATTGTAACAATGGGTGATTTACCTCTTCGCGAGAAAGCAGGTCCCAACAAAAAAGTGACTCTTTAAATCAACTATTTTTCGTTGGAAAAAATCGCTTCATCCCATTCTGTCTTCCAATCCATATGCTGCTTGGCAAAATTCAATCGCACTCGAATGTGCTTCGGGTGAGGTTAGATGTTTTGCCTTTTTACTCGTAAACCAGATGTCCAGATCCTCACTTAAACTAAAGCAACTCGTCACTTCGTTGTGGGAAGGTTAAGTTCCTGCTTTATTTCCAAAGCATTGAACATTTCAATCTCAACAAGTGAAGTTGCCTTTGGTTTTCATCCGGATGCTGCTTTTTTTTTCTTCTCTTCAGGAAATTTCGTATCACTGTTTCTCCTGTATTGCTTCTTTTGGCTATTTCTCAATTTTTCAAACTCATTAGGTTCTGGACAACATCGGGCTGCAGCTTCATTTGTACGGAAACCCACTTGTTTTGTGTCGGTGTAATTTCCCTTATTGTTCAGAAACCGATACCACTTTGATAACGAGTGGAGACTTTCTCCATCTCCTACTCACCAACTCTTTGCTATCGATCAGTATTGAGTATCACTCGATGACCACTCACAGATCAGTTACACGCTAGCAACCGAACCATACAGACGCGTACGAAATAAACCGCATGTTAAAAAGACATAGTGCAGTATTGTGCATCGGAAGAAACCTCACTCTAGTGACCAAGCCCGATCTCGTGTTCCCGATAGTTTCAGTACGAGTTACCTTAACCCCAAGGTGAGCCCCGACCTGCCCGAAACATTTTTTGGTGCCGTGACCAGGATCGTGGGCTGTACCCAACCGAGAAGTTCCCAATTCATCCAAGTGAGATCTGCGACGTATAAGCCATCACGTTTTACTGAGACCACGCTTTGCATGTTGAAAGCGCCATTGTGCTTGTCAGACAATCAATCGTTCGGCATTGTTCAGATGTCCAGTGCATGTTGGATATCGCCATTATTCCTGATTCACGTTGCTGCTAAATCAATTTCAAAGGCCTATTGAAATAGGTACTAGGTAATGTACCTGTCCAACACTCTTAAGCGCATACGTGGGTGCTTTTAGATGTTTTTTTTTTCCTTTTGCATGATCCTACGCCATCGGTGCTGCTAGCGAACCATACCTACTAGACGATCACACCACCTATTATATTCGCACCGTCGAGCATCCCTGACAATAAGCCGATTTCCCGTCGACATACCAACCCGTAACAGTGTTCCACTTCCGCTTGGTGGCGGCCAGAGTTTCTTGCTGCATTGCGGCGACCGTTTTTTGATACATCAACGAATCATCGAGTTCAACGTACACAGCCCTCTTTTCATACGATGCCGACGGAAAACAGTGTATCCAGCTTGCAGCAGCTGACCAACCGGAGGATTACACTATTGGCTCAACTGGGTCGTGCAGAACGCTTCGTGGCGGAATACGACGCCGGACGGGATGAGCTCGAGGTACCACTACGCCTGGAAAACCTGGACACGCTTTGGACATCGATTGAAGAAGTGCAAGTTTCGATTGAGGACCTACAGACCACCAGTGAGGGTAAGACCGCCAATCTTGATATTCGTGCTTCGTTTGAACCGAAGCTTTTCCGCATTAAAGCCAACCTGAAAGCCAAACTGCCTCCGCCAATTCCTTTACAAGCCAGTCGCCCTCATGAAACCCCCTCTCGTCTACCTTCCACCTTGTCTAGTTTGAAGTTGCCTTCTATTTCGCTCCCAGAATTCGACGGTGATTACCGTCAGTGGCTGACTTTCCATGACACGTTTCAAGCCCTCATTCACGACAACGAGGAGTTGCCCGTGATTCAAAAATTTCATTATTTGCGCGCTGCCCTTAAAGGAGAGGCAGCGCAACTCATCGAGACGACTGCAATTAGTGCTGCAAACTATCCACTGGCGTGGAATTCGTTAATTAGCCGTTATTCCGACGAATATCTACTAAAAAAGCGACACCTGCAGGACCTAATGGAGGTTCCACGCATGAAGAAGGAGACGGCAGCGACATTACACTCAACCCTGGATGAATTTCAACGACACGTGAAGATCCTTCAGCAGTTGGGTGAGCCTACGAATTCATGGAGTACCTTGCTGGAGCATTTGCTATGCTCAAAACTTCACGATGACACCATTAAAGTTTAGGAAGATCATGCAGCATCCGTCGACGATCAAAGCTATTCCTGTATGGTCGAATTTTTGGAAAAACGAGTTCGTGTACTTGAATCGATTTCGGCCAACCATCATGGCGTTCAACATACTTTCGCATCCCAGCCGAGTGGACCGCACTTCCGCAAACAACCGTTCGTCAAAATGTCATCCCACGCCGTAACAGAAAATACTTTCCCCAAGTGCTATGCCTGTGACAGCCACCATCTGCTTGTAAAATGTCCTCGCTTCATGGCTATGGCTGCTCTCGAGAGGCTACGTCTAGTGAATTCTAAACGCCTTTGTGTGAATTGTTTCCGGCGAGATCACTTTGCGCGTGGTTGTTCATCGAATTACACATGTCGAGTGTGTAGAAGGCGCCACCATTCTCTTCTTCACACTGCATTCTCTAATGCGTCCAATTCATCAAACCAAGATTCCATTTCCACAGCAGGCCAAGGAATTTCCAACCGTACGCCGTCGTCAAGCAACTCCTCATCCAACGACCAACGCCGAGTTCAATCTGCTTCTGCAATCACCAAACCTGATGATGTACAATGCGCCAATGTTGCTCGAGATCCTGTTCCTACTGTTTTCATGCTAACTGTTGTCCTTCGAATCGTGGATGTGTATGGCAAGGAGCATTATGCACGTGCTTTGCTTGACAGCGGATCCCAGCCAAATTTGATGACGGATCGTTTGGCTCAATTACTGCGACTAAAACGCCAAAAATCCAACGTTGAGGTTCAAGGTATTGGAGAAAAACCGGAATATGCCACTGAGTCCGTAACTACCGAAATACGCTCATAAAAGGGAGACTTTACACGCAACGTGTCATTTCTGATCCTACGGAAGATGACATCGAGTCTTCCTGCCAGTACTGTGTCAGTAGACCATTGGAAACTTCCCAAAGATATTTTCCTAGCTGATCCTGGCTTCAACTGTTCTAGTAATGTGGATCTGATACTGGGGTCGAAGCATTTCTTTGATTTCTTCCCCACATCCGCCAGAATCCAGTTGGCTAATTCTCTTCCGGTTCTTGTAGATAGCGAGTTTGGATGGATCGTCGCAGGTGGAGATCACTTAGTTCCCTTGTCCAAGAATTCCGTGTCATGCAAGACTGTAACTGTTTCGATGTCATCACTCGAGGAAAGCATGGAGAGATTTTGGAAGACTGAGGAGATCAATATCAGACCTGCAGTTTCGATGGAAGAAAAATTTTGTGAGGACTACTACGCATCGACCGTTTCCCGAACCAAAGAAGGACGTTATGTGGTGCGCTACCCAAAGCGTGAAAACTTCGATGCCATGATCGGAGACTCCAAACAGACAGCTCTGCGGCGGTTCACTATGCTAGAAGGACGTTTTGCCAGCAAACCTGAGTTGAAGGTGGACTACGTGGACTTTATGGAGGAGTATGCATCCATGGAACACATGCGCCTTGTCCAAGGAGTCGAACCTTATAATATGCCAGCGATCTACCTTCCACATCATCCGGTCATAAAAGTAGCCAGCACGACAACTAAAACACGTGTCGTGTTCGACGGATCCAGCAAGACGGCTTCTGGGTTCTCTTTAAATGATGCACTGTGTGTGGGACCAGTCATACAGGATGATCTCCTGACCTTGGTGATCAGGTTCCGCAAATTTCTCGTAGCAGTCATTGCGGACATCGCCAAGATGTACCGCCAGATACTAATCCATGTCGACGATGCCCAGCTCCAAAGAATCATCTGGCGACCTTGTTCTACCGACCCTCTCTCTGTGTATGAACTTCAGACAGTCACATATGGCCTCGCCCCGTCATCGTTCCTGGCAACGCGCACTCTGCTGCAACTAGCAGCCGATGAAGGGAATTCCTATTCCCTCGGTGGGCCTGCATTACAAAAATCGTTCTACGTCGACGACTTTATAGGAGGAGCCGATTCCGTTCCAGAAGCCATCCAATTGCGCGTCGAGTTGACAGAGCTTCTGGCGAAAGGAGGATTCCCCATTCGTAAATGGACATCTAACAAGCTGGAGGTTCTCGAAGGCTTAGAAGCAGATTGCATAGGACTTCAATCGAGTGTTCAGTTTGATTCAGGCGAAACTGTCAAGACCCTAGGCATCTGCTGGGAGCCAGAACAAGACCAATTCCGTTTCAATTATCACGTGAATCAAAATGTTCTTCGCCCAACCAAGCGATCTATCCTATCAGCCATTGCTCAGTTATTTGACCCATTGGGTTTAGTAGCACCCATCGTCGTACGAGGAAAAATGTTGATGCAGGAGCTCTGGCTGACATCATGTTCCTGGGATGATGAAATCCCAGCTACTTTGAAGCAGAAGTGGGAATTGTATTACCATGAACTTCCGAATTTGTCCAGCTTTCGGATTGATCGCTACGCCTTCCTACCCAATTCAGAGATACAAATTCATACCTTTGCAGATGCATCAGAAGCTGCTTACGGGGCTTGCACCTACGCACGTTCCGTGGATTTAGAAGGCAATATTAGAACCCTACTGCTGGCTGCAAAAACTCGTGTGGCACCGCTTAAAAGGCTATCAATTCCAAAACTTGAACTGTGTGCCGCCGTAATCGCAGCTCAGCTGCATTGTCGAACCATCGAAGCCTTGGACGTGAAAACCGCTGGATCTTTTCTCTGGTCTGATTCCACGGTGACGCTGCAATGGCTAAAATCCCCTTCTAGTACGTGGAAGACATTTGTGGCCAATAGAGTGTCAGAAATTCAGACAACTACGCATGGTATGCGATGGAATCATGTGGCGGGCTCCCAAAATCCCGCTGATTTGCTGTCTCGTGGGATGAAAGTTGCAGATTTCTTGGACAGCACACTCTGGAAAACAGGACCTGACTGGTTATCCCGTCCTGAAGTTGAATGGAGAATTTCGAAGCAGATCGTGTCGCCCGAAGCAGATAGTGAACGCAAACCATTGATTGCTGCCTTTTCCAGAGCTGAGCCGAAATACAACGCAATCTTCTCCCGATACTCCCAGTTTTCTCGCCTAACCCGTATAATGGCATACTGCATGCGATTCGCCAACAACGTCCGGTCGAAAATTAGAACACATCCTACCGCTTTTGCTGGTCCTAATCCAAGCCTGTCGCTATCTGTTGAGCAGCTTTCACACGCCAGAATCAAACTAGTCCGCCTCGCGCAAGCAGACGGTTTCCAAGAAGAGCTACGAGATCTTGAGCAAAATTGTCCACTGAAGAGGCAATCTTCTGTACGGCTTCTCAATCCATTTCTTGATCAACAAGGTGTCTTGAGGGTGGGAGGGCGACTTAGATTGGCAGAACGGTCTTACGAATCCAAACACCCAGCTTTATTACCCAGTTTCCATCCCCTCGCGAAACTCATAGCAACCAACTTCCATATTAAATTAATCCACGGTGGCGGCCGTTTAACACTGGCCGCAATGCGAGAAGAGTATTGGCCTATCCATGGACGACGACTGGTACGCAACGTCATTCGCAACTGCATCCAATGTACCCGAGCGAATCCCGTCCCGGTTCGTCAGCAGATCGGCCAACTTCCAGCAGCCAGAGTCAACCCGAGCAGACCCTTTACTGTGACTGGGGTTGATTACGCAGGACCTATCTATTTAAAAGCGATACACAAACGTGCATTGCCAACGAAAGCCTACATATCTGTCTTTGTGTGCTTTACCACGAAAGCAGTTCATCTGGAGCTGGTGAGTGACCTTTCGACACCAGCATTCCTCACCGCTCTCCGCCGATTTGTCGCACGCCGTGGCCGTCCAACCCACATACATTCGGACAATGGCAAAAACTTCATCGGAGCAAAAAACGAGCTGCACCTGTTGTATCGCAGATTGGCTGATGAAAAGGAAGTCGATAAAATCCAGAGATTCTGCGCGGAAGAACATATCAACTGGCACCTGAACCCACCAAAAGCACCACACTTCGGCGGGCTCTGGGAAGCTGCCGTGAAGGTAGCGAAGTCGCAGTTATATCGCCAACTAGGGAAGTCACATCTGTCATTTGAAGATATGTCAACGGTTCTTGCTGAAATAGAAGCAGCTATGAATTCCCGCCCACTCGTACCGATGACTGAGGATCCAGAGGACTGCAATGTCATCACACCTGCACATTTCCTCATCGGGACGAGTATGCATGCTCTACCCGATATCGACGTCAGCGACGTCAACATAACTCATCTGCATCACCATCAACGATTGCAGCATCTGTTCCAGCAGTTTTGGCATCAGTGGAGGAGAGAATATCTCCAGGAGCTCCAACGGGATACCACCAGATGTCAAGCCAACAACGAAATTCGTCCTGGTAGACTCGTTGTACTCATCGACGAGTTCCAACACCCCACTCGTTGGCCTCTCGCCCGAATCGAAGCGGTCCACCCTGGAGCTGATGGTTTAGTACGTGTGGTCACCTTGCGTACATCCAAGGGCAACTTCACTCGACCTACAAGGAAAATTTGTCTACTGCCAACAGAAAGAGTGGGTGTAGAGAACCACGGTCAACCGACCGGCAACGATCACGACCGTTCACGTAGTACATAAGCTAAGAAATTAAATGAAATTTACTCTGAAATCTGTATTTAAGTTAAGCTAAAGTAATCAATTTGTTCTGATTTGAAATAAGTGAATTTCAAAGGTGGCGGCGATGTTTTGTGTCGGTGTAATTTCCCTTATTGTTCAGAAACCGATACCACTTTGATAACGAGTGGAGACTTTCTCCATCTCCTACTCACCAACTCTTTGCTATCGATCAGTATTGAGTATCACTCGATGACCACTCACAGATTAGTTATACGCTAGCCACCGAGATATACAAACGTGTTAAATCTATCCTTATTTAAATTACCTAGTGCGTAGTTTGTAGTGGAAGAAAGATCACTGTGGTGATCACCCCTGATTTCGCGTTTGACGATAGTACTATGGTTTCAGTACGATTTACACGAGACCCAAGGTGAGCCCCGACCTGCCCAAAACAATAAACACTATAAATATAAAAAATAATTTTTTTATTTATTTTAAAAAAAAAAAAAAAAAAAAAAAAAAAAAAAAAAAATAAAATAAATACACCCAAAAAAAAAAAATAAAAAAAAACCAAACCATAAATTTTAATTATCAATATGCAATAACAATACAAAAAAAAAAAATATTTTTAAAAAATATAAAATTAAAATAAAATAAAAATTTTTTTTATTTTATAATATAATTTTTTCTTCACAAAACCCCACCCCCCCCCCCCCCCACCCCCCCTCCTATTCTTTAGAGTCGCATAGTGTGACTAGTGCGCTGTATGTGCTATACAACGCACCAGATGCGGAACAATAGAATGCAAGCGGCATCGATTGGGGTGAGTGGTCTTGTTCGGTTTTGAACTGCAACGAGTATATTTTCATCTCGCAATTATGTGCTCTCAGGTATTGTTTTGGTCATATCTCCATGAAGGATTATCCAATCCTAATGAAATTTTGATCAACTATTTAAAAATTTTATAAGTTTAATTTGGCGCTAACAAAACTAAAATCGGTACACAAATAGCTCAGTATGTAATCGGAGACTACCACTGTTTGATTACTATTATAATAGGCCGTCAAGTACTGTTTCGTTGATATCTTCGTAACGAAATGTCCGAATAAAAAAAAATCAATAGCGTTCTATGGGAATGTTGTAGCTTTCATTTGCCGTCAACAGAACTGAAATCGGTTCACAAATGGCTGAGAAACCGATGTGACATTATTTGTAACGCACACACACACATACACACACACACACATACACACACACACACACACACATACATACACACAGACATGTGCTCAGTTCGTCGAGCTGAGTCGAATGGTATATGACACTCGGCCCTCTGGGCCTCGGATAAAAAGTCGAATTTTCAAGCGATCTTAATACCCTTCTTTTGGTGTAAGAAGGGTAAAAACCTAGAAATTTGAGTAGATCTTTTCCATAGTGTATTATTTACATCTGCCAAGTTTCATAGTTATACATTCAGTAGTTCCAGTCATGTCGTCGAAACAAGAAATTGTCCGTGAGAAAATTTTGTGCACTCACAATCAAAATCCAGGGGCGTCCCACCGGTGGATTGCTAAAAAGCTTGGAATTGCAAATACAACTGTGTCTCGTGTAATAAGAACCTTCAAGGAGCGTCTGAGTGTCCAAAGAAAGGAAGGGAGTGGTCGTAAAAGTGGTCCAATGGACAGTAAAATGGCCAGGAAAGTCGTACAACAATTCAAGAACCGTCCAAACATGTCAATTCGAGATGTCGCTAAAAAGTCTAAGGTGTCAGTCGGTTTTGTGCAGAAAACCATGAAGCGTGCTGGGTTACATGTTTACAAAGTGCAAAAAGCCCCAAACCGGAATGAAAAACAAAACATCACTGCGAAAACCCGCGCCCGGAAACTTTACACGAAGCTGCTCACCAAATCCGGTTGCATCGTGATGGATGACGAAACATACGTCAAGGCCGACTTCCGTCAACTTCCTGGGCAAGAATATTTCGTTGCCAAGTCGAAGTTCGATGTTCCGGAGGATGTTCGAAAGAAGAAACTATCGAAATTTGCAAAAAAGTTTCTAATCTGGCAGGCGATTTGCGGATGTGGTGAAATAATCCCTTCATCACTTCCGGAACAATAAACGGTGCGATTTACACGGAAGAGTGACTTAAGAAGCGTCTCTTGCCATTCATTAAGAAGCACAAAGGATCAACTCTGTTTTGGCCTGATCTAGCATCCTGCCACTACGCTCGAAACGTATTGGAGTGGTACCGAGCCAACGGAGTCAATTTTGTGCCAAAGGATATGAACCCACCAAATTCACCGGAACTTTTTCCAACTGAAAAATTCTGGGCAATTATGAAAACGGAACTTCGCAAACATCCCAAAACTATAAAAACAGAGCTAGAATTGAAGAAAATTTGGGTAAAAACAACAAAAACACTGGGAAAATCGGTTGTACAAAATTTGATGGGTAGAGTGAAAAGGAAGGTGCGGGCATTCGGGATGGGAGACGAAATTGAATAAAACAAATGTTGTTAATCAAAACTCATTAGTAGTTCTTCATTCCCTGAAAATTTCAAGAAAATCCTATAATCAGTTTGATTTTGATGAGTATATATGTGTGTGCCATTTTTATCGAATACACCCTTTACGGTTATCTCTGGAGAAGATTAAACCATCTACAATATTATAGAAAGAAATGCTCCTTATAAAAGACATTAATCTGTTAATTTTTTTGACTCCACGGCGTAAGAAGGGCTGTCCATGAGTGTAAGTAAAAAAATGACCTATGACGCCATTTTCAAGAACTCAATTCTGACCAAAAGTCAACAATCTGGGTATCCTTGATCGAAATTGGCTCATGGGGACTTACAGGAGGCAAAAAGTATTCTATTTTTTTAAAAGTTTGGTTATAACACCCTACAATATTTTAATACGAATGAATTCAGAATACATGTGACTTTAACCTAAGAAATTAAATAAGTACACCGAATAAAGTCTCAACTCACAAACTACCATTCTTGTTATAATTTTTGTTACTTCATGCGTAAAGTTGTCGATTAATGTGTTGAAAGATATAAAGCCTGCCCACGTAAAATTTCGGACACCAAAATAATAGGAACAAACAAAATTTACACTTAATTTAAAAAAAACAGTTGATTAAGATGTTAATCTTTCTTTCTGTAAAATTCTCGAACTCTCTGTGGTACACCCGCCATCACGTTCCGTACGGTATCCTCAGATACGCCCGCCGTGACGATTCTCCATCTTCTCATGCAATCATCGCCATTTGATTTCTTCTTAGTTTCGAAGAGTTTCCGCTTAACTAGAGCCCAGTACTTCTCTATTGGGCGAAGTTCTGAACAGTTTGGTGGATTGGCTGTTTTTGGCACGTATTTTACCTCTTGTACCTTATACCATTGCAGGACGGATTTCGCATAGTGACAAGAGGCCAAATCAGGCCAATACAGAGCTGGAGAGTCGTTGTTTCTGATAAACCGTAGCAACTACTTTAATTTTTTTTAACGGCATTTTTTAATTCTGCATAAAATTTCACTTTAGAAACAACTGTCGAATTATAAAGTTCATCACTTTTGATTTATTTTGTAAACTAGTGTTATCATTAGGGTTATCATTTTGAACAACTCGTTGATATATAATGAAAAAAAAAAAAAAAAAAAAAACTATGACATGAAATTGACCAGTGGTGAGGCCGATTTTGGATCAGCAGCGTGCCCATTGATATTTATCGCCGGAAGCGACGTCAGAAAATGACTGGATATTAATAATAGATCATATTAGAAAATTTAATGTTTATGATCTTCTGATCGATTCCTTTGATTTTTTTTCTTAGTTGATATTTGACCTTAAACCTGAAACAGTATCATAAAAATCGTTGAACGTGTTTATCACCATTACCAATAGGCATTTTTGTCATTCCTGATCACGGTTTTGCTATCATTTAAGTTATATGAAAAACAATGAAAATTAAGGATCTTTAATCAAACCTCTATGTGACTCATAGCTCTCAACTCAACGTCTTCAATACGTACCTGAAATCAAAGAAATGAGAAAATTAAGGATTAGTTTTGAATAAAAGGCTGGGTACAAAATAAAGATTCAGACAACAAACTAGTTTATAGTTTTCTTCAACTTGTAATATTATGTTACCTGTCCGAAATGGCAACCGCAACCTGTTACCAGTAAAATCAGTCAAAATCTAAATCATAAGTCTATTATCAATACGATCGATAGGTGGTACTGAAAACTGCAAACACAGAAAATCCCTCGGTTCCCATCGTAACAATTATTACAAACCATTAAGACTTGTTGACCATACAACGTCATCTCTTTAATCAACCAATTCCACTGGACGTTATTGACCTATCTCAACATTTCGCGCCGCTAGCTTCTTCTAGCGAAACGAATAGTAGCAAAGCACAATCAGCCCGCAGCAGCGGCAGGTTTTCCGGCTGAGCTCTTCCCACAACCCGTATGTAATCATTCACATCTAACAATAATGCAAAAGACCTACAGAAGGGCTGCTTTCGCGAGACTATTCACCAACACGTACAGCCGAGGGCACCCCGAGGGGTCAAATCCAAATGTTTACGATCTTCACAGCATCTCGCGCATCCACCGCCGTCGTCAGCATGCAGCCAAATGCAATCGAGAGTGAGAGAAAGACTCACGCTCACTTTCATTTGGCCTCGACCGCCATCGTCTTCGTCGTCGTCGATCTGCGTGTGCTTTCTCTCGTGGCTACCAATTTCTCCCTCAACGCGAGCCAAGCTTCGAGCATAGAGTTACATTTGGGGCTCCCCAAGAGATCGTGGTGCGGTTGGAGTTGGAGTTTACCAACCAGATCTTCCAAATTTGGACGACCCACTGATCAGTCGCACTGTAGCAGTTGTATCCGCGAGTTCAACGGCAAAAACCTACAATCGTTACGAGAGTTACATTGAAGTTTGACGTCGCGTCGAGGAATTTTAGGGATTTTTTTTTGGCTTTCAATTGTGCAGCCAAACGTTTCGGATGGAAGAAAAGGGATTAAAATGGAAGAATGGATTTTTCTACCTGTCGACCGACTGGACCTGATTCCGGGTATCCTTAGGCGGTAAGGGAGAAGGAAGTGCTTTGTTTCGACTTCTCAGGAGATGCAACTTGAAAACAGTTTTTTTTTTATCGAGTTCTATTTTCGAAAGGTTACAGCAATCATCACGAAGATGGTAAAGTCATAAAATACAATTCAATGCAATACGAGGCAAGCATCGTTGTGGTGAGAAGTTCTAACGAAATAAAAAACGGAAAGTGAAGGCAACAGAAGGAAAATCAAAGACCGGAGAAGAAGGAATCAAGTGATTTTGAACAACGAAGAAATAGATTAAATGCGCATATCATAGTACCATCATCTATGCTCGTCTTTTCAAATGGATTTTTGGTTTCGTTATTTGTTACAAGTTCTGGGATGCATGTGCAAGAGAAGGCAACCGGGGTGCAGCATTATTTTCGTGGCATGTAGGGCATCAGTTGAGCTAGGAAACTCTCTACGTTTGATTGTGTTTGATCCGCTAGTGACACATCTGAAAATCGTTCAAAATTCAATAACAGTGAAAATGAATAAGTCTCTTGCTGATTAAACCGATAGCAATTCATTACAAGGGACTACCGAAATAGGATAACTGATTGCACAGATAGTTATTTCAGAAAGAAGAAAAGTGACACAACGTTTCAAGTGCAACAGGAGGTATCGAAAATAAATTAGGCCTCCTCTCATTATGTGCTTATAATCCTTGATGTGCAAAGTAAACCGAAAAAAAAAGTGAAAAGCCAGAATCGACGGGGAATGTAGTGAAAGCTAAAGCTTTCAGACCATCACGATCGCTGCGATACGAAATTATTGTGCAACGACCGCCAGAAAAAAAAATAACAAAAATCAAAAGCCTTCTGCAGTAAAACCTTCACTTGCATCCAAGGATACCCATTTCTCCGATCGGAGTACGGATTCTTTCCGCAGAGATCCGCAACGCAACAACCGCAGCACTTTTAAAATTTTGTGGATCGGATCGAGCGGTGCCGTGAGCGGAGAAATCATTAAAATGAAGGTAAGATCTTGGGGAGAGAAACTTACGTGTTTTTTGTTTGTTTGTTTTTGGTTTATTCCCTGATCTGCCTTTCGTCAATGTTTGCGTCGAGAGCGAGAGTGATCAACGGAACCGGCTTGTTATCTTTTTTTTCTGGCCTCAAGCGTGAATGTCTCACGCACTAGTGTCTCTATGTTTATTGTCCTCGTAATTTTTATTTAATGTTTTTTGAAATTTTATTTTTTTGGAAAAGGAAGATTTTATTTAGTGGGAAAAAAGCTGCGAAAATAATAACGGTCAACCGGGCAAGTAAGGGTGAAATCAACGCTGTAAAGATTTGGGGTTGATTATCATGATTAAAATTCATAGAGTTTGTCGTGTTCAGTTATGTTTATTGTAATTTTTAAAAGAGTTTTCTCTTAATACATATGTCCTTTGACTCAGCCTCATATGCAGCGATTGATTGCATTTTTCTTTGTAGCTCGTAAAAAAATCGAGCATTGATTTTCAAATTGTGTTATTTTTTTAAAAACACTTCCAAAAATCTTTTCTACGAGCATGTAAGCATTACTTGATCACTTTTAAAATAAGAATAATAAACTGAATTTTTCTTCCAACTATCCTCATTAAACGCGAGCAAATTCCTTTGAATTCCTCTAGGAAAAGCTTATCCTTTGACAGAAAGCTTATTTTGTCTACAACTTACTACAAAGTAATTGGCCTATGCAGACCCGCATCATTTGACTTTATCAAATTTTATGAACACATTGACAAAATATTGTCGGTACAAAATACGTGTCCTCGTTTCCTTATTGGTGACGTGAATGTTCTTATCAATTGATCCTGTATGTAGTTGAACGTTGTAAAAGCCTTTTAAAATCCTACAATTATGTTAGTTTTAATACTTTTGTTGCTCGTTCGATTAGTAAAAATATCTTAAATCTTGTTGAATGTTGCTATGGGAATTTGGAAAGTTTAAGAAATGACACTACTTATGCAGAAATAAGTGATCAGCTGTTAGTAGTTTTATCATTTAGAATCAAAGTGCCCAACGGATTGCATAGTACTCACTCAATCGTTGATAGAAAGAAACTTCATGATCTAATAACATTTTTGTTTGGATGACTTCGATTGTATCATTTATTAGCACAATGATGTATGATGATGTATGATATGTACTACCACCCATTGTAGCACGGAAACTAAGTCCGACAGCAATGGGCTCTCCTCTCTGTTAGACTTGATCAAGCTTTAATAACCACTGATTATCCTAATCATGCCATTGTATGAAGGGCCAAAAACGGGTTTGGATGGATCGATAGGCAACATCACTTATATGTTTCCACAGGGATAAAAAGTACACCGTGTCCAATATATTCTCATACAAAATGAAACTCTATTTATTTCAAATCGATAATCCAGATTTTATTGATAACTTTACCCATTATATTGCAATATAATACTGATCAACTACAGTATATGTTTTGGAATAACACCACCTATAATCTTCTTGACCAGCTCCAGACGTTTTTCGAAATCGTCACAGGCGGCACGCACGACTTTCGTGCATTTCGTTCCAAATTCGTTTGATTACGGTTTTGAATTGGTTCATATTAGACGCCCTGTGGTCATTTACCTTCGCCAACATGTATGACCATACGAAATATCCAAGGAATTCAGATCTGGTGAAGTGAGAGCCCATTCATTCTTGTCCAAAAAGTCGGTCAAATTTTCTCGGCACCAGCCCTGAACGAGATTTGCAGTATGCGATGGCGCTCCGTCCTGCTGAAACACATAGTGATCATCTCCAAACATCTCTTGTACATATGGCTTGACAACTTTCTCCAAAATATCCGTTTTATAATATACGGCCTTCACTTTAACGCCTTTTTCGATGAAAACCAGTGGTAATTTGCCTCGCTTGCAAATTCCTCCCCAAACCATCACTGACGCAGCACTTTGGAACCGTGGAATATTCCTATCACTCTCTGGAGCAGTTCTCTAAGAGAGAGCCCACAATCTGTCGTTCTGGACATTGTGGGATTGTTGCAAGACGAATAACTTTTCGTCGGAAAAGATAAATTCTTCCCCACTGTGACGCGACAAAAGCAGACTTGCTCTTTCGAGTCGTTTCTGCTTGGAAGGTTCCGAAACTCCGTGAACCTTACGTTTCTTGAAAGCTTGGAATCCGAGGTCATTTTGCAGTATATTGTGCATTGACGATCTTGAAACATTCAGATTTGCGGCCATTTTACGTACAGAGCGCTGTGATTTTCGTCTAATCCATTACCCTGACCACTTTAACAACTCGTGCATTCCGCACCGTACGAGTACGACTGGATCTCTTCCGGTCATCCAACGAGCAGGTGTCACGGTACCTCCGGATAGTTTGGTACACAAAAACCCGCTTTACTCCGAGGTTTTTCAAATTTCTGAAAATAGCGCCCGGGCGCTTACATTTCAAAAACTTTTTTATCACCACAGCACGAAACTCCTTCATCGCTGGTAAAAGATAAACATCGAATGAAAGCAATCGGACATAACCTAAAAGCGTTTGTATAAACATAGTGCAAAACTACACCAACACATACGTGAAGCATGTTCAAAAAATCCCCCCCCCCCCCCCAACTAACCCCCCACCCCCCCCCCCCCCTCTTCCACCCCCCCCCCCCCCCCCCCCCCTCTCTCCCCTTCCCTAAATTTATTTATATTTATATATATACAAAAATACACAATATTCGTTCTATTATATATTCCCTTCATTCGGTTGAACCTGAAATCCAAGAAACGTTGAAAAGTGTTAAAGTGTAGAGTTCTGTGGTTCCGCGCTTAACCTTCCTTGGGTGTTAACATTTTGTGACGAATATGGTGTTTCGGGTCATATTGACCCGGATTTTAAATTCACATTGAAGAAAATTTATAAGACCAAATTTAAAGTCTTTGCAGTCAAAATGCTTATTAGAGTCCTAATTTTCAGTTTCTAGTGAGTACTGCCCTTTTAACCCGATTGGCTACAAGGAATCTGTGCAGGATGAGGGCATGATTTGCTACGATTCGTGAGGCGGCGACAGACACAAATTTTCATCGGAACATGCTTTTCGGCGGCTCAAACTTCATGATTTTTCATGAATAGTCTACTTCTAGCCTTGAAATGGATCAATGACCATATTAGCCATTCCAAGACAATCCGGATGCCCCAGGGGAACCCTTCAGAAGGAGACAAATGCGGTTTTTATTTAATATGGTTTATTTACCGAAGGTGGATATGATCAAAACTAAATATGATCCTTCCGATTATTCTCAGGGTCATAGCATCAATTTAATCGATCAATTGAAAAATGACACCATAAGGATCGATCTACTAAGGATCAAGTATTTTTATAAGTAGTCTACTTCAAGCCTTGAAATGGCCCAATGAATATTGGGCCTGTTAAGATGTTATTCACCATTCAATGTTTGTTGGAAATGAAAACAGCTCCTTTTGGACATTGCCAAGTTAGAAAGTGTGAAATTGACATGGTTTATTTGACACTGACTCTTAGTTTGAATGAGTGACCATAGCTGCTTTGTCAATATCTTCATGCATAGTCGAAATTTAGTATCATCGGCAATGTTTCTGCAAAAAACCGTATTTGTCTCCTCCTGATGGGTTAAATGACTGGAAGTATATTGTTATTTAAAAAGTCATGAATTTTGAGCCGTCGAAAAGCATAAAAAGTTTCCCCGGGCCTGGATTGTCCCAGAATGGTGAATATGGTCATAGGTCCATTTCAAGGCTGAACGTATACTATTCATGAAAAATCATGAAGTTTAAGCTGTCAAAAGGCATGTTTCAGAAAAAATCTATATTTCCCCCTCCTAAATGGTTCTTCCAGGGCATCTGGGTTGTCCCGGAATGGCCAATATGGTTATTGATCCATTTCAAAGCTATAACTAGTCTGTTCAATAAAAAATCATGAAGGAGTTTGAGTCGTCGAAAAGCCTGTTGCGGCGAAAATCTATAATGTCCCCATCTAAATGGTTCCTCCGGGGCAGTTGGATTGTCCCGGAATGGCCAATATATTGATTGCCATTTCAAGGCTAGAAATTGACTAATTAAACAAAAATCATTAAGTTGGAGCCGTCGAAAGGCATGTTTCGGCGAAAATTCGTATTTGTCCCCTCCTAAAGGGTTTCCCGGGGCATCCGGATTGTCCGGAAATGGCCAATATGCTCACTGGTCCATTTCAAGGCTAGAAGTAGACTTTTCACGAAAATCATGAAGCATGTTCCTATGAAAACTTGTATCTGTCGCCGCCTCGCGGATCGTGGCAAAACATGCCTTCTTCCGGCACAGATTCCTTGTGGCTAATTGGGTCAAAAAGGGCAGTACTCACCAGAAAACGGAAATTGGGACTCTAAGGAGCATTTTGACTACAAAGACATTAAAATTTAGTCATATATAGTATCCACAATGTGAGTTGGAAATCCGAGTCAATATGACCCGAAACACCTTATTCGTAACTACTTTTGAACAGCCCTTCAGAAATGTCATAAAAATTTGGGTTTGATGCAGAAACGTAACTTCCTATAATTTAGAAAAAGTCAAGAAAATTCAAACGTCTAGATGCTTATTTTAGAAAGTTATATCATTTTTTAAATCCATTCCGGATCATATTGACCCCGACACCTAAAAAAGGTTAGGAACTTTTTCGTTCGTTTTCAGCGATAGCAGCAATTCACCAAAATCTTGATCTGAGGTATCCTGAAAAAGTTTGTTAAATCTATTGAAATTTTACAAAACTAACATTTATACATTTTAATTTACTGTTGCCATCGTGACTATTTGCTGCTTGATGCTGATTTTATAACCGCAATCCGCTTTTATTTTTGCTGGCCTAAAAGTTATTGCTCCTGAGTTAGGAAAACAGGGAAAATTTAATTGATAGGGAGTTAAGGACAAATGGACCGAAAAAAAACAGTAACTAATAGTTAAATCATCTATGAAGTAAATCAATAAAACAATATTATCAAATAGGGAGCGACCAAGGCGTAGTGGTTAACATCCATATCTCTCACGCCAAAGTCACGAGTTCGAATCTCACCCCGGAAAAGTTACGAAATTACCCAAAAGGTATTTGAGTGACTACGACGGGAGATGAACCAGCTCAGGGCTGAAAATCGCGATAAACAAGGAACTAAAAAAATAACTAAATATAATCAAATATAATGCTATTATGAGTTATGATAAAATCATGACAAAGAATGAACTGTAAAACCAGACACTAGCCAAATGGCATACAGCGCTGCATGAATAAGATCAGCTCAGATTTGGTCAAATGTCCATTTGCAATCCGGAAATGAAAAATACATTCAGTAATAAGTGCATAAGCGTACCACAGATTCCGTTGCAGCTTCTTGTGTTAAAGGCACTTGATACTTCTAAATCACAAAGGGAGAAGACAGGATCAAAATGATAATTGGACATAGAAGTAATAATAATTAATAACTATTGAAAAGTAAATATAACCTCTTAGGAAAAAACATTATAAAATTATTTTTATGTCAATATATAAATCACGAAAACACAAGTCATGATAAAAATTGTGATGATGATGATAAAGATGAATGGTAATGGTAATAAATAAACAATGTCTTAGAATATAATATATAAAGAATGTGCACACCAAAAAGTAGTCGTCGGATATGCCCTAATGCAGTCTTCTCCGTGTACGCTTTGCTAATCCGATCACTACTACATGAATATTAATGTATGTGTGCTATGATGAAGACGTCGTTTGGCTACAGTAACCTTTATTCAGTAAAATGGCGTCGAATCAAGAACGCGTGCACGAAGCAATTTTGCACAAAAGAGTGGAAAATCCAGATATGTCGCACGGCGATATTGCCAAGTCATTAAAAATCGCAAAATCGACAGTTACTAAAGTGCTAAAAAACTTTCAGCAGCGCTTAACTTTAAAGAGAAAGGTCGGTTCCGGAGGTAACCATGATTCTCGTTTCGTCGCGGAGAGGAAGAAAGTGATTAAATAATTTAAGAAGAAACCGAATATCTCCGTTCGTGATGTGGCGAAAAAAGTGAAAATGTCTCCATCGTTCGTCCAGAAAGTGAAGAAAAGTGCAGGCTTGAAATCAATCATTGGAGGTGTTGCTCCAAATCGTAACGACAGCCAGAACAAGAGCGCAAAATCTCGATCGAGAAAATTATATGACACTATGCTGAAGGAATACGACTGCATAATATTGGACGACGAAACATATTGCAAAGCTGACTTTAAGCAGATACCGAGACTACAGTTTTATACCTCGTTGCAAAGAGGAAATGTTGCTGATCGTTTTAAGCAAAAAAAATTGTCGAAGTTCCCAAAAAAAATACCTCGTATGGCAGGCAGTATGTGGATGCGGTCTCAGAAGCGACATCTTCATCACGACTGGCACTCTAAATGGACAAAATTACGTAAAAGAGTGTCTGAATAAACGACTGTTGCCGTTCATTCGGGAACACAACGGTTCGGTGCTGTTCTGGCCTGACCTGGCATCTTGCCACTATGGAAAACTGGCTAAGGATTGGTACATTGCTAATGGTGTAAATATTGTCCCAAATTATTGCAATCCGCCAAATTCGCCAGAACTCCGTCCGATCGAAAAGTATTGGGCTCTGGTCAAGAGGAATCTTCGAAAAACGAATAGCGTAGCAATTGATGAGAAAAGCTTCAGGCGTAACTGACAGAAAGCTGCAAAATTGGTGACGGATGACACTGTGCAAAAACTGATGGAAGGTGTCAAACGAAAGGTGCGGGCATTTGGATATAACAGGTCAAATTGACTTAACTGTATATGTTTTATATTTGTATTTTTATGAAGTCTTAAATAAATGATTTACTTTTGATTTGCTCATATTTTCCATTTAATACCACTAATTTCCCGTTGACTACTTTTTGGTGTGCACATTCTTTACAGTGAAGGGATATTATAATATGAATTGAAAATCACATGTGTGCCGAATTCTGTTTTGTTGCAATTGTAGATAAACTTGCACATCTATTATGAACCAGAAAATTTTGACAAAGTATGACAGCCATGAGAAAGAAAATGACTTTTAAATTTTAAATTATTTTCCAATACCTGATGATCTGGAAGAACTGAAATACATCATGCTAAAGACAGTACATCCAAAATTTCGATAACCTGGAACTATTTTATATGCAATAATATACTATCATATCATAACAAAAAAATGAGATAAAAAAAGAATTTTGCCTCTATTTCCCGTAATGTCCTTCCATGAAATTAGGATAGATCTAAGGCAAGGATGATCCAAAAGCGCGCTGCAACTACAAACCTAATGTGAATCGTAAAATGCTCAATGTGACCTCCAGGCACACGATCCTCTGCAGCATGTGGAAAAACTAATTAATGTGATATTTCCACAACGGAACTGACTTTCAGCTTCGGGTCTTGGCCAAGAATCCCTACTGAGCCCTTGCGGCACGTCAAGCCGGCCACTTCAGCGCAAGGGTACAATAATTTATTAGCGCAATGCACAAAAACTAAGAGCGAGCAAGTTAATATTAAAACTAAACACTGCCTTGGCTTAACTACCACTTATGGCAATGGATAAAACTTAAACAAAAATATCTTAGAAAAGTTAAAAATGATCCTTTCAATGTTAATTTGAAAAATTTGCTAAAGCATGTATCTAAGAGAACGGATGATGCCAAATAGAGATGTAAAATAGACTAATACCAAACTTTATTAGAAAGTACTTGTCATGCAAAATTGTGGAAAAATCTAAACGAGATTATAAGACGCTCGTTATCTGTGTCTTGACTCGATCTTGTGAATAATGGATTAAAAATTTCCAGTAAATCAGAAGTTTGAGAAATATTTAGTAGTTTCTTTTTCCATATCGGAAGCTATAATGCTATACAGATAAGGACCAGTATTGCAACACTTTACTTTCTTTCTTTTTCTCTGATGACATAAAGTACGACATGAGAATATTAGGTAAAAATAGACGTTGTGATTTCAAAAATAAACCTTCAGCGGGAGCTAATTTCTCTCCCATGAAGGCATTTTGGGAGTGTGAACAAACATTCGCTAGAACCTTTTCAAGCCAATGGTAGTGCATAAGCTTTATCAGGTGCGCATTTTGTTGCCTGTCAAGGTGATATTCTTCCCCTTGCATATCTAGCATTTGGGTAGCTTGGTAAAAGACTGTGTGCTTGATCGGCTATTGCCTTTCAAATAGCCCTCCACTCAATTTGCAACTACTTCTATAGAATTTTCACAGCCTGCGTACGACGACAAGGTAGACTCAGCATCGAATTGTTCCTTAATGCACGCGGTCGTACATTCAGGTTGATTTGCTCGAGTATGGTTGGGCAATCCACTTTTCCTTGAAAGGAATTGGCGATAAATAAAACTCTGGCATTGTCTCTTTGTGTCGAAAGAGGCTCCAGATGAATCAGTAGACATCGATCCTCGTAGCTAGGCAAACGGAAAGGATCTCTCCAAGGTAATAGTCGGAGCGCAAAACGCAGGAATCGGCGTTGGACGGATTCTACTCTTTCAACCCCATTGTTGTAGCTTGGATTCCAAACTGCAGAGCAATATTCAAGGACTGATCGGACCAACGAGGAGTTTAATGACTTCAGGCAATAAACATCGGTAAAATGTTCTGTGATTCTGAAGATAAAACCTAGCGTTCTAGATGCTTTATCGACCACATATGAATTATGCTGCTTGTACAGGGTGCGGCAGAAAACAATGCGAAAATGTTCAACCTTGAGTGATGATGATGATGATGATGATGATGATGGTCCCGCCACTTACCCTTACAAAGGTTTGAGCTAGACGATTTTTCTATTAGCTAATTTATTTAATAACCATTCAACCAGTTATGCACAACAACAAACGAACTGATTTCATTTACAGATGTAAACTTCTTCCAAAACTGTTCATTTGCATTACAGTGATATAATTGTAAAAAGCTATTGATGTCAACCACAAATGTTCGCAAGTATTCCCAGCGATCAGGAAATTCTATTACAATTCAAATCACAGAATCCCATTATCAAAAGACAAGCCAATATCCGATCCTTCCCGCTACAGAGTCAATGAGTTTCCAACACTAATGGAACCGCCCCCATAGTTTTGGGCTGACCACGGATATCCCCAATCAGGGAAATCGAGAAAATTTCCAAACCTAAAAAATCCAGGACCGACCCTAGTCAAACTTTTACTTTCAACCACGACAGAATTGACAAGGAATTCCCCGACAATCAGCCAGACAACTCACTACTATTTCATGGCATCTTCTCAAGCATCAAAGGCCAATATTGTACAAATCAAAATTTTAAATCCATCATCATCATCGAGGCGAAAAGTATAGTTTACTTGTGCCCCATGACAAATATAAAATATTTAACAATAAACCATACAAAAATATCCGTTGTAATAACATCGTCAAGATACAAAATTAGTCAATAGTAAAAAGTTACCAGAACAGCTGTTCAAAAGGCAGCTTTGATGTGTGAAATACATTGTTTCTTAAAATCTGTTAGTGTTACTGCACGTTTGATGTGTGTAGGCATCGAATTGAAAACATTTATACCTCTAAAAACAACGAATGTTGTGAAACTCCGTACAAGAAATATGGTGTTCTAACATCATCCGCGTTTCTAGTGTTATAGGGAAGCGGAACCTATGTTCACCATAGTACATATATTCATCACATTCTGCAGTCATCCAACTTCAAACGTAAAAATATGTTTAATTTCTCCAATAAACGGACGCAGTAACCAAACATATATAATCCTGGCTAATAAAATTAGGTCTTGAATATAATTAAAAGCTACAAAAACGTTTCGGAGGCTTAAATTTCGTAAAAATAATGAGCAGTCAGATTTCAACACAATTTCTTACCTTTGCACTACAAATTCGTCGTATTGATCTAACCGTACTAGGGAATATACCCGAGCCAGACTCCAAGTTTTCTCTTTAATTGCACTTTATCCTCACACATTTTCGTTGCGTAATTGCACAAACCATAAAAATCACACTTCACTTATTACACTAGCCACACGAGAATCTACGAATACGTGATAAAATACGAGAAAACTATGGGATTAATTTTCACAATAATTTAAATACGCTTGCACCTATTCTGAACCGTGTTTACAATCGACGTAATCGCTTGATGTTGCCAAACTATTTTATTATGACTCTTATTCGAATGAAATGGGTTTGGCAGTACATCAATATCACCTGTGGGAGTGCTACAAATCGCCCAAAGTTAAACTATTTTATTTTTCAATAGATTAAATTAATAATAACATGCTTCTAATTGTAGATTTTTTCAATATTTACCGAGAAATAAAATCCCACATTTAATAATATTATTCCATCTCTGTTGAATTTGGCGGCACTGCTCACTTACTATATAGCATACACATCAACACGCAAACTAGTTTAATTCATAGAGCATTCTATGCCCAACGTTATGGTGAGTCTTGTTGTCAATATTCTCATGGAAGAATAACAAACAAACCCGTTCATTTTGTCTTGGTTATATGCAGGCTATCCAACACAATCAAAATGCTGTCAAATGATCTACTTCATGCGAGAAATTTAATTTTGGGTGTAGTAGTGGAGAGCGTTAACTTGTTTATATTTTTTCATGATTAAAATCAGTACGATTAACATATGTACACAGATGGGATTAATGTTTTTCGTGATATTATTAAAATAGGTACATAGCAGTGGCAATTTTTCCGTATTAAATTGGAAGAAAATTATCAGAATCGAATGTTTTGTGCGTTGCTAAACGATTAACGGTAAGTGGCCGAATAAATTGTGAATAACTTGTGTACTTAGTGTTCGGTATTCAGTGCATATTCACCGATTTCCACTGGAGGTCTGCTTATTGAGCTCAAGATAGGTACCGCTTCCCTATGTATGAATATCACTTCCTCTTTCAATTCGATTACACGAATATCGAGGCATCAAACCGTTAATTACTTAAAAAATGAACACCATTGTCAAATACACAACTCTCTGCTTCGCCGATAGCCACTGTAGGGCATCTAACAAAAAATAGGAGGAAGTGAACCTATTGCATCTCAAGATCAAACGCATTATCTTATTTTGCAAACGCTGTAATCTCGATATTTGTGTTTGATTGGCTAAAAACAAAATGGAAGGGCAAAATTCAATGTGAGGAGAGATGATAGATTTGTACAATTGTATTTTACTAACAATAGTTAAATCGTTTCTCAATCGGCAGAAAATATCGTACTTCTTGGCTATTTTCTTGATGACATCGGCAGTGTGAGAGTCAAATTTTAATCTATCATCAATAATCACGCCAAGATATTTAATCTCGTGAACGCGATCAATTGCTTCATCATCAATTTTAACAGAGACGTCTTCGATAACTCGATTCCGCGAAATTACCATGAATTTAGTTTTACTCATGTTCAATTTCAACTGTTTGTACTTCAACCATCTACTTAGAGAACGTAAATCTGCATTCAAATGTGAAACGGCCTCCTCAAGGCTTTTAGCTACAATGAACAACACGGTATCATCAGCAAAAAGATTAGTATCACAAAATCGCAAGGCTCGTCGCATGACATTAATATATAGAATGAATAAAATGGGCCCTAATACACGCCCTTGTGGTACGCCAAGGCTGTTATCCACAGGGCTCGAAACAGAATCATTAAAAGCAGCCCGTTGAGTTCTGTCAGACAAATAGCTTTCGAACCATCTGTATGCAGAACCCGAAAATCCAAAGCGCTTGATTGTTTCTAATAACAAGGGCCGAGAAATCGTTTCAAAAGCGCGTTTAAGATCCAAAAAAAAACAGCAACAATCGTATCTTTACGCTCTATATTTTCTTTCCATTTTGCTAACACAAAATTTAACGCTGTTTCATAAGAATGACCTTCGCAGTATCCCGATTTATGCGGTGCAATCAAATTATTACTATTTAAATTCTTTAACAGCTAGCCTTTTACAACAAGTTCCAAAGTGTTTTCTAAAGTGTGCAACATGTTAATAGGACGAAACTCTTCTGCTTTAATCGTTCCAGCAACTTTTTGAATGGGAATGACTAAAGATTCTTTAAAAACCTGTGGCACGTGCCCGGTTTGCAGCGATTCATTAATTAGGTCCAACAGGTTGTTTCCGATGACATTAAAGCAATCTTGTACTACTCTTGCATTGACGTTATCTACACCTGCCGTTTTGTTCAAAGAAAAGCATATCGATTTAAGATCTTCTAACGTTATTGGGTGGAAACATTCAAAACTAAAGTTAACATTAATCGGCTGTTTTATTTCGTCTAGAGTCTACTAGATCAATGGATTGATTAATTGACAAAATACTATCCACGAAATATCATTAAATCTACATGCTATGTTGAACTCTGACTGTTCTAATGTGCCATTGAAGGTTATGGATCCCGGTTTGCAATTACAAGGTTTTAACAAGGATTTCAAAATTTTCCATAACTCTTTGCTGTTGTTTTGATGCAAATCAATTTTCCTCTGAATATATTCACAACGAGTTTGTTTAACTGATTGCGAATATTTGTTACGCGCATCTTTGTACCTATTCAAAAAGATATGCCTATTAGTTCTACGCCATTTCTTGTACAGCTTGTCTCTTTTACGTTTAAGACGCAAAAGATCCAAATTGTGTAATGGGGCAATTCGTGTAGCTAGTGACTAATTTCTGTCGAAAGTGTATTCGTTTATGTTTACTTTCAATTGCTGCATCCAAACATTCTATTTGTTTTATTGCAAATTCGTCAAAATGTTCGCGAAAGAAGTGATCATCATAGCAATAGCATGGTTCAGTTTGTTGAAGACATCTGGCAAATCAGTATAAATGACATCTGTTTGAGCTCGGTCATTCATGCTATCAGTAACATACGACGTGAGACAGAGCTAATTGGTGGTAGTGGATTGACCTGCCATGAAGCCATGCTGATGATCGCTCAAAAAATGCTTGCAGTGAGAATAATAGAGGTGTGGTGAGGAAATTCCGCGATAGTTGTTAACGTCTCGCTTGATACCTTTTTTATGAACAGGAAACATGTGAGCAGATTTCTAGCATAAAGGCAAAATACTACTACGAATCGAAATTGGAACACATGGCCGAACGGTGTCAATAAGGAGTCGATGTTCTTCTTGAGAAAGATGGACGAGATTCCATCGGGTCATGGACAAAAGAAAGACTTTAGTTTGGAAGCGGCTCTTGAAATTGTCGTATCGTTGAAGTGGATATTGCCCAAAGTGTCACCATGCATAGGGACGTTGCTTGCTGCCAGGCTAACTTGTTCATCGGTTAGGCTCTCATCGGTGAAAACCTTGGAGAATGTTTCTGTAACGAATCTTTATTAACAAGTATATTTATTTATTCAGGCTCAATCGAAGTAACTTCACAGAGCCAAATTTTCGTTTTATAAAGACTGTATTCGATGAAATTTGGACACACAAAATAGGTCACCAAAAATTTTCCTTGAGCCCGATTCTTTTCAAACTTTCTGGAAATAAAGTACTACTAAAGCGGAAGGAGCTGAAGAAATACACGCCTGCAGCAGACAGGCACTTGCGCATTCATCCGAGACGGATCTCTCGCATCGTTCCATCGCTGAAACGTTGGGAATCGCGAATTCCCGGTGTTGCGAGTGATTGCGGTTCGGGACGGTTGACCCCGATCGGAGCCCGAGTGAAGGAAAAGTATTCCGTACCCCAAAATCCACCGCGTGTTGGGCTTCCCGATCCACCCTCCGTTCGGGATGTGGCTAGGCTCCTCTGTCGGTTTTGTCCGGCCCTCGCTGCTCGCGTTCGGTCAAAACCCTATCCGCGGCCGACTCCCCCCTCCGGTTGTCCTCCATGCTCAGTTGATGCTCTCTCATATGTGAAGGCCGACTTCAAACAGATCCCCGGCAACCTGTTTTTCACGGCCAAGGATAAGTTCAGCGTTCCGGAGCATGTCCGCACTCAGAAGATGTCCAAATTTGCGAAGAAATTCCTGGTTTGGCAAGCCATCTGCACGTGCGGGAAGCGGAGTGCACCTTTCGTGACCCAGGACACGATGAACGGACAGGTGTACATAAAAGAGTGCCTCCAGAAGCGGCTGCTTCCTCTCCTGAAGGCCCACAACGTCCCAACAATCTTCTGGCCGGATTTGGCCTCATGCCACTACTCCAAGGACGTGCTGAAGTGGTATGCGGACAATAAGGTCAATTTCGTGCCGAAAATGTTCAACCCTCCCAACACTCCGGAGCTCCGCCCCATCGAGAAGTACTGGGCGATTATGAAGCAGCACCTTCTTAAACGACCTAAGGTAGTGAAGACAGTCGAGGAACTGAAGAAAGTATGGGTTTACATGCAAAAAACGGTTGATTCACAGGTTGTGCAGAATCTTATGGCCGGGGTTAAGGCCAAGGTGCGGGCATTTGCGTATGGACTGTAAATAAAATACGAGTAAAAATATAAAATGAAGTTTAATAAATATTTCTCAATCCCTGAAAATTTGATGGCAATCGGATGAAAACTCGAATTTTGCGAATCAATTTTGTGTGTGGCAATTTCATCGTGGACACCCTTTAGCGGAGCTTCGTCGTGCTGCTGCAAGAACGGCAAAAGGCGCTTCTCGAGGCACTCAGATTTGTAGATCTCGCCATTTACTGTGCCCTTTGTCACGAAAGGCTCACTCCTCAGTCCGCAAGAGCAGATGGCCTGCCAAATGAGATATTTGGAGGTGAGCTTCGATATTTTCTTCTTCTTAAATTTGTCGTCCGCATAGAACTTGCTCTTGCCAGTGAAAAACTCCAACCCTGGAATTTGCTTAAAATCGGCTTTTATATACGTTTCGTCGTCCATCACACAGCAGCCATATTTTGTCAGCATCTTCTCGTAGAGCTTCCGTGCCCGAGTTTTAGCCGTCGATTGTTGCCGCTCATCGCGGTTTGGGAAGTTCTGTACCTTGTATGTAGTATGTAGTCCAGCTCTCTTCTTTGCATTCTGGACGTAGCTCTGCGACATGCCGATCTTTTTAGACAAATCACGGCTTGAGACGTTGGGATTTGCTTTAATCATCCGCTTCACCTTTCCCTCCGTCTTTTTGTTCTCCGGTCCCGGTTTTCTTCCAGCTCCTTTGCCGTGGTCCAACGTCAACCGCTCCTGGAACCGCTTCAACACTCTGGAGACGGTTGAACGGTGAATGTTCAACATTTTTCCCAACTGCCGGTGCGACAGGTCAGGAAATTCCAGGTGTTTGGAAAGAATTTGTTCTCTCGATTCGCGTTGGTTCACCTCCATTTTCGTTGAATCGAAAAATACGACTTCGAGTTTGACAGCATGTAAACAATACACATCAATGAGAAAGTGTGCAAAATTTGGTTGATTTTTACCCAATGGTAAAAAAGTTATGCCCTGTTGAATGTGTCGCAATAATTTCGTGTTCGCCCTTTACCTCGTATTCAATGCCACACGCGCAACTGCCAAAAGTACGAAACATTTGTTGCAAAATAAATAACATTCATGCATTGTAGTAGCACAATACAATGAGCTACAAATATGTAGTTATTAATAAAAAAAAACCTCTCTCTGAAGTGCAGAAAAAATATTTCTCGTGTTGTCTAATGCATGGCAGGTATGAGTTATTAGATGGTGATATTGAAATAAAATAGGTCAATGTATATTTATGTGTATTCTTCATTAAAATTGCGAAATTCGCATATACTCGTCCCATTTGTTTTGCTCTAGTTTGATCATATTATCGCTGACCATGGTTTGATAATTGTCAGTCATTTTGAGGTTAGATTTTTCTGGGAAAGTTTATTGTAACTATTGTTCAAAAAGACGAATAACTCATTTGAGAAAAGTTGAAATTTAAAATCAGATTCTACTTTGAAATGCCATGCCAAGTAATTTTAGGGCTCGAAGCCATTTAGCCAAATATCTTTTAATCATTTGATTCCAAACAACGTCTCAAAATTAGAATAAGAAAAATGCAATTTTATTAAAGCTCAAAATTATCGAATATTAGTTTCTCACATAATTCAAGGTTCAAGGGAATAAACTCACATAAGAGTTTTATACCGGGCAAGCGCTTGAATCATAAGTTCGCTTTTGGATACAGAAACATGCTTCGTCAAATATGCAGTGCTTTATTTTGTTGATCAGTATAACTCCAAAGAACTGCTCACAAAGAGTAATAAACCGGGCAAGCATTGATTCAGGAGTTTGCTTTCGAATACAGAAATATGTATCGTCATAGAAGGCCTATGTACAAAGAATCAAAAGAAGGTATCTTTCGGAGGAACTGCATATTTTTTTCAAGATTATAAAAAAATAATGACCCATTCTTTCTAGCTGTTTAACACAGTACATATTTCCACCTAAAGTCAGGAGTCTACGATTTTATCAAAACATATTCATACTTCTCATGTATATGGGCAAATGCCTGAACACCATTTTTTGCATTTTTTTTTCAATTTTCCGTCGGCTTATTTCCTCACACGGTGACAATCACCGACGCCAGGAAGACGACTCCACCACCTGGACCCTACCTATCGACAATATGAGCCGGGACCAACGGCTTCACTTCCCTTCCGAAGGAAGATGTGACCAGATTTTTTCGCCTCAGAAAAACCACCGACGTCGACTGGGATTGAACCCAGACCCATTGGGGTGCCAAGTAGCAGTCATGCTTACCACTACACCACCGACACCGGCTTTTTTGCCTTTTTGAACATAAAAGTTTCATTTTTTAGTGAATTGATATAGTTGAAACTTAATTAGAATGCTTATTACTGCAAATGCGCACATATATTGATAAACTCTAAGCGTAATAAATCTAGAATATCGGGATGCTTCTAATGCGTTCGGCCAAACATCCATATGCCAAACGTCCCCCCATTTTTTTTTTTTCCTATTTCCACTGGCATTTTTGTTTTCTCCGTTTTTTTTTTTAATCCACTCCATTTTCTTTTATCCTTGAAATCACAACTTCCGACTGCGCTTTAATTATTCTATCAGGATAAAACAATGATTACCGCATACCCCAGCAGCAACACCAACATGTACGAGTACGATGGATGAGGAGCAGCTATTGGCTGGCCCTTACGGAATGCATTTTGGGCATTGTACGAAAAGCTGTACGATAACATTTCGCTGGATGACAAGCAATATGAATGTTTCATGCAATTTACGAGACATTTGTTCTACTTAATATTTTCATAGTACAAAACTCAGGAAAAATATCATAGCTCCGCTTTTCAAATCCAATTGCCGGGCCTTACGCTTGACCCCGCCATCAGATACAGCCACCGTCCACCTCTCGCCGCAGAAAGCCAGTCGAACGCGCTCGTCGCATTGTCTCTGTCCGCTGACAAGCATCTCAAGGCGGAGCTCGGCGTGGGAGTCCCGGAACCACCTGCACGTGCGGCGTACCACTCCAGCCTACCGTAATGCAAGATCCAAATCCGGCCAAAACAGTACGAACAACCGTGTCTCAGAAAGGCAGCAGACGTTATCAAACACTCTCACTAAATCTGAAAGTCCGAAGCTATGAAAATGCTGCTTCAAGCCACATACAGAGGCGCCAAACCAGATATCTTTGCGAACTTTGAAAATCTATCTTTACGAAACGAGCGAAAGCGAACTTAGGAAAAAAATGTTTTCAGTGTATGTATTCAAGGCCCTACATACTTGTAAATTAGAACAATAAATAGAAAGATTCAAGGTGATCATCAGAAAAATAATAAATATTCATTATTAATGTATTTTATCGATGAAGCTGGAATATCATCGGAAATAATTATTACAAAAGCAATGATAAAAACGGTAATGATAGTATGAAAAACTTCACTGTTTCAATATAAGAACAGTTGTGAGTTGTGAAGTTGTGAGTCACATGACCTAAATTTTGGAAAGATGTATAAATGCATAGCCGAAAATGAAAAACATTCAACTGAAAGGAGGAATTACAATGTTACCCAAGCGACACAAATCGGTAAAAGTTGGTTACGGCGACTTGATTGTGACTGATATGGGGAAGCATTGGAGTAACATAAATATTATTGCAACAATTGTGCTGCTAGGGAATGCTTTATATTTATCAGTCATGCCTATTTGCATCTAAATATCTAACATAAAGGATAGGGAAAAGGACACATCTAATTTGCCGATGTCCATTTCTTTGTAGGAAGCCTTTTTCTAAGATTTCAACAACAATAACCACATAACAACCACATTTCAAATCTAAATTAAGGGATATGAATGAGATAAATTGAAAACAACTATTATCTTCAACTGTAGAACTCGCAAATAAAAATCAATAAGCCAGCAAAAGAAACTAAAATGAATATTCAGCAATCATGCATGTTTGAGAGACTGGTCATTTTAGCATGCACATCGAAATAATGAAACATGTTGATACAGCTTGTCGATGATTAAACAAAATTAAAAAAAAAACGAACCTATTTAAACCAACAGTAAGGAAGCTGCTGAGACCACTCGCAAATTATAAGTTATAAGTATGCTTTTCTGGTTCGCGCCGCAAACCATCACTTCCCTATTGTCGAATTGACAGCATTGCCTATACCAACCAGCGTCACCATGTATCAGCTGTCCTGTGTCCTTTGTGAACATACGACTTCTGTAGGCGTGAGGTACGAACTTCTCACAACGGGAGTTCTGTCATACCCTCCTTCCAGGTTATCAGCTCACCATTTGTAGCCCTTATATCTCGTACAAGAAATTTTCCACAAATAGTATCACATTCGGGTTGGGTACACTTCGCTGGTCTAATATTTGGTTCATGCCCTGCCAAATTAAATTTTAAACGAATTAGTTCCCCATGTTGTGTGGCCTATGAGTCAAATAAAAATAATTATAACAACTTGTAAACTACAAATTAAACTTTCGTTTTTTTTTTTTTCAAACGGAAGACTCAAAATGAAATAATGTAATAAAATTTAAAACGCCCTGCTTAAAACCGGCACTTTCTGGACACGCAATAAGTGCATTATCTCCTACCTGAATCTCTTTTGGGCTCGGAATTAAACGCACTCGAAAACAAGCTTAACATTCCTCTCTTCTATATTAAGCCCTATGTTATGGACAGCCAACATCAACTACGTGAGTTCCTCGGCATTGGTTGGCCAGAAAAAAAGCGGCTGAGACAATGACTGTCGAACCCAAAGAGGAAATAAACATCATTTTGTTATTAAAAAACAAAACAACAATTTTCTGGCTCTTGTCCCGAGTGCTTCTTTTTACTCTGTTCTCTTGATCGCAGTGTTGGTCCGGATCGGAACGAACCGGACTCAAACCTGAAGGGCTTCCAAGGCCTTCCTCTCCCGTGTGTGTGAGCCCTTAGGAGAGGTTCCAGCAAAGGCGCTGTTGACCGGAAAACCGGACAATCAACTCTTATATATGAGGGTTTTTGGGTTGAGCGGTTTCTATAGGTTGAATGTGTGGATACAAAAAGCAAAACAAAAACAAAACCTCTCAGTGAGATGATGGAAAGTGAGAGCATAGCCGGGTAGATTAATGGGATGCAAAACGTGCTTTGGGATTGGTGGAAATACTAATTCCAATTCAGCCGGTAGTGCTAATGACATTCGTTGGAAAAGAGAACGTCGGTCGGCTGATAAGACCACCGTGATCAATTTTCCAGTGAGATTTTTTTTTATGAATGACATGTTATTAAAAAAAAACGATTGAAAAAACCTAAATCATGTTGATTGTCACTTAAGTGCTGACCTATTAGGAAATAAATTTATGTACTTGTGTTTGTTTAGAACTTTAAATCACGAAACAAGTTTCCTATGACTGTGTTCCTACGGCACTATGCCTCTATGCAAATGTAAAAAGCTCATTCTCTGTTCTCATTTTTCATTAATCATTATTATAAAGCTTTTTCTAGCCAGCGCTGGCTCACACTGAATAGCATGTTATTTAACTCAATGTCGTACTTTTATCGGAAGCCAACCAACAGTTAAAAAGCAATCTCGATTTGTATTTATCGTTCAGAATATTGTTTTATTTTAAGTCAAACTCTCAAAACTTGAAGGCAACTATTCTACCTTTCGGCAGCGTTGCGACAAGTTCGAGTAATTTTTATTCCCAAGGCTAATAAAAAGGATAAATGTTCACGTAAATCTTACAGGCCCATAAGCGTATCGTCAATTCTACTTAAAATAATAGAACAAATAATTGATGAGCACCTAAAGTCATCATGTTAAGATAAAACTCCTCTAAGTTAGTATCAGTTTGCATGTCAGGATAGTAAATCATCGGTAATACCATTGCATGCGGTTGTTACAAAACTCGAAAAATCTTTTCAAGTTAAAGAAATTTCACTGGCTGCGTTCCTAGACATTAAATAGCATTCGATAATTCATCGCATAGCACAATGATGAAAGCAATGACGAACATTGGTTTTGATAAGCGTATTGTCTATTGGATCAACGAGATGTTTTAAAAAAGACAAATACTAGGTTAGTCAAAAAGTGTTAAAAGCGGAAATGAAATTACATTTGTTTTGGGGAAATCACTTATATTACTCAGTATAGTCACCCATAAGATCAATACACTTGGTCCAATGATCTTCCAACTTTGTTGTCCCATCATGGAAGTGACTTTCTGGAAGGCCTGCAAAATACACGTCTACCACGGATATTACCTCTTCGATTGATGAAAAATGCTTTCCACGAAGGAAATTTTTGAGGTCTGAGAACAGCCTGAAGTCAGAGGGAGCTAAATCTGGTGAATAGGGTAGATGCCCGAGCAAAGGATTATACCAAATTGATAATAAGTTCTAATACCAGGTTATCATTTTTTGATCACTGAATATGTTATCATTGAGGCTGACTAAACAAAATAACAAATATAACAGAATGAATAACAAAAAAATACTCATTGAATATCATAATAATAACTTATTTTGTTATCACTGCGAACAACTTGATAACAAATCCTGCATTGTAAGCAAATTTATTGAAATAGTTTCAAATTATGTTATCAATTTGAAATCAAATTCTCATGCTAATAACTGACAAAAATAATTGATTGAAAGCAAAATTTCTTGTTCAAATATGCTGGAAATATTTATAGTTTTACAATTCAACTTATAAAGTTCATAAAAAAATAGTGTGTTCAAAATGATAACATATGATAACAAAATTTGCCAATGGTGATAACTAAATTTGATAAGCAATAATAGCGGAAATCAAAACGATAACTGGGATAACAGAACTTGTTACTCATATGGTATCAGCTTGTTATTTTCCTTTGCTAGGGTGCTGCAACAGTTCGTACCCAAATTCACTGATTTTCGCGATGGGTTTTTGCTGTGTGAGCAGGTGCATTGTCTTGAAGAAAAATGATTTTTGTCTTCTGCAAACCGGGTCTTTTTTCACAATTTTTTTTTTCATCCAACTGGTCCAAAAAGTCACAATAATAATCAAAGTTGATGGTCTTACCAGTTTGGAGATAATTTATCAATAAAATTCCTTTTGCATCTCAAAAAACTGACGCTAACACCTTCTTGGCCGATTTCTGGACATGAACTCGTTTCGAACCCGAAGTGCCTGGACAACACCTCTCTAGTCTCTTGTTTTGATTCAAGATCATGGTGGTAGACCCAAGTCCCATCCATAGTGATTAATCGACGCAGAAAATCCTTTTTATCCTTTCGAAATTGCTCCAAATTTTGTCGCATTCGAACGTGTTTTTGTTGCATTGTTAACAAATGCGGCACCCATTATGCACACAGTTTTTTGAAACCCAAACTTCAGCCAAAATATGCCATGTAACGTTTGAGTTTTAAAAAAATTGACAAAAATAGCCGATTTTTCATAGGTTTACCTTCACCCGCACTGACGAAACTACCCATGCAACATCATTCATAGTAACCCATGAGTCAGCAGACAAAATTTGAAAGCTCTATCAGTCGAACTCTTACTATGATGGCAAAAACAGTAAAGCAACTCCGTTCAGAAGTGTGCGCGTTCAAAGAACGGCAACCCGCCGCGTCGAAAACGGACATCGATCGGCACTTTGTAGACGCCGGATACACCCGTTCCGGCATCTACAACATCTTGGCACTATTAGACAACAATCAGAGCATCGAAAGAAAGTCCGGTTCCGGACGGCCGACGACCCTGAGCGACAAGAAGCTCCAAAGGATGCTGACGAGGAAGACCGAGGGAAAAGTGACTACATCGCTGCGTGCGCTTGGCCGAGAGGTCGGTTCAACCGGTCAAACAGTGAAAAAGTACCTGGCGAACATTAAGGAAAAAGGAAAAGGAAAGGTTCAAGATAAGTTTAAGCACAAAAAAATGTCAAAGTATAAGTAAAGTAAAAGGTTCGTGACAACCGAGATATTTATATGAAGGAATGCTTGCAGAAAAGCTTATTGCATTTCTTGAAGAAACATATTTTTTCCGTGCTGTTTTGGCTAGACATCGCTTCTTGCCACTACGGAAAAATGACTCAGGAATGGTTTACCGTCAATAGTGTGCAAATCGAACCCGAGGAGAAAAACCCTCCAAACTCGCTGTAATTGCGCCCAATCGAAAAATATTGGGCAATCGTAAAGAAAAACCTCAAGAGAACTCAAAAAGTAGTTGGAACTGAAGAACAGTTCAAGGCAAATTCGCATTCAGCATCAAATAAGGTGGATATAACAGAGTTACAAAACTTGATGGAAGGTGTGAAACGTAAAGCCCGATAGTTCGCATTTGGAAAATCGGAAGCCTAATCAATTAATTTTCCGGTGTTTTGTAGACGATGAACTTTAAAGAGAAATAGAGATTGATCATTTGTATGATAAACTAATCAGTGTGCACTTAATCATGTTTGACCAATTTTTGATCTTTCCACCCAGACCTGTCCACGGTTTTTGCAAAATTGATCACGCTATAACGATAGCCAACATGGGGAGACTTGTTGTAAGGGCAGAACGTTAAACTGGTTCAACTCCTACCTCGTCGGTCGCAAGTTGATTGTGACAGTTGAAGATTTCCAATCCAGTATCCTACCATACTTCAACGATATGAACCACACACTCAAGGTTTCTCGGTTATCACTCTCCGATGATTCGAAGATTTTTCTGAAGATTCGCTCCCTGACTGATGCAATTTTGCTCCAACAGGAGCTTGACACTTTTATGAACTGGTGAACATTGAATTGCATAGTTGTTAATCTTGATAATTGCTCCATAATTTCATTCGCTGTTTTTCGACAATCCATTATGATTTACTAAAAGCTTCGTGATACTGAGATAGAACGTGTGAAGGATCTTGGAGCTATTTTTGGACACCCAGCTAACGTTCAAATGATATGTGTCTTATATAGTTGCAAAAGCATCAAGAACGTTATGATTCGTATATTGCCTGAAGTCACTATACTGTTCACGCGTTCGTTCAACTGAACTATACTGCTATGTAGTTTGGCATCCATATTACCAAAGTGGAGTGTAGAGGGTAGAGTCTGTTCCAGGCCGATTCGCTCTCCGCCAACTTCCTTGGCAAGATACGTTGCGTCTGCTGGCTTACACGAGCCAATGTCGGCTGATTCATCTAGATTCTCTTCAAGTGCGAAGCAACATCGCAATATCGGTGTTTATAGCAAATACGCGGCAAAGATGGTTTGATTGTCTTGTCATACTGGGTAAATGAATAAATAAACATCAGATTTTCCCAAGAGGTTGATAAAAACGAAAAAGTCACTTTCGCCGACCTCCTTAAAATCAGGGAATCATCAAGTCTACTGAAAACCAACGGTTGCCAAAAGAGCAAAAAGGAAGGTTATTCGTGATGAACACTATCACGGGCAATCTTCGAATAAAAGGAGAATATCTTATTTAGGGAAAATAATTGCAGCCCTTATACCAATATTGGAACCCTGAAACGACTATAAATGACGTTTAGCAATATTATCAATAATCTCAGACCACAATCGAATGTTTTTAAAGCGTGTAAGGAATTAAATATTTCTTGTAACTTTGTAGCATTGGCGCTCCCGATAAACGTACGAAATTTTATTCGTTTAAAGCTTAGTTGGTGGGAAATTCAATCACCTTTCCATTATTTACATTGAATCTTAAATTTCCACATCCAGTTTTTTAAAAATACTTTTTTAAAACGACTTTTTACTTCCCTAGAAAAAAAAACCTTCTGTTTTCAATGTAGCGTCTAGGCAACACTAGCCACAATTAATCAAATCAATGGTTGCAGTGGCAATACGTCCCTAACATGGGAAAAAAAAAGACTAGCTGGGAATTCTTATTTTGAACACAAGTTTCGAAGATTCTAATGGTTCCAACAAAACAATTGACGATCTGGTTTGGAAGTATGTCCTTTATTGCTTGGTGAAATGATCTAAAATTAATTACAATAAATTATTTCACTTTTCAAAAACAGTTCTACAAGCGTATTAGTAGAACGATTGTAATTGGAAATTTATAAAAATTTAGATTTAAAGAATTTCACTACTCGACAGGCCTATCAGTCAAAGTATAAGCTTTTTCTCGTGAAACGAAAAGTAATTTTCTCACGTTTACTATTTTTCAAACTTCAGAAAAAGTGTTTCAGTTTTTTATTTTTTTAAATAACTTGTAAGTTTAAATTTTCCGAGTTTTGCAATTACAATCGATCAAATTTTACCTTGATCTTCCTATCCTTTGAACATCCTTTAGATATGTTCTTCGGACGTTTTGTCTCTCAATGGTTTATTTTCAATCTATTGTCTTTTTGACCTGTTCTCTATAGACCGCTGGAGAAATCCCCATGAAATAGCGATCTTATAGCTTGATTAGCCTAATTTAAATCATACCAATGCCATTAAAACTATGTTTCTACAATGCATCAACCTCAGGTGGCTAAAGAAGGTAAATACCTTCACTCTATATACACTACCATCTCTATTATCCATAGCAACCTAGTGCAACATTTGGTTGCCATCTAATGTAAACATTACATTTCCACTCCATTGCTTTTGGTCCACTTCTTGTCTCTCTAATAGCCCGAGCAGCCAGCATGCTTACCAGCTGAGAAGCGGATTGCATAAATCAATGCCCATTGATGCGTTGAAATGCATAAATTTTCCGCCTTTTCCATCACTTCATCATCTCACGGTTTGAGTGCAAACATCGTCGTCGATCATCCCTTGCGCGTTTACTCATCATTATTAGCCTCCAGCACTTCCATCCCTAATCAATACACATTCAGTCATCAGTGGGGCTGCTATGCTGCCGGCGTGTAACAGCAACAGCTGGTAGCTATGTATCGAGCAGCTACCGTTCGCCCATGAAAGCTCTAGGTGGGAGTGCATCAGAAGGCATCAAAAGCCCGACAATTTATCTTATTGGGTTAGGTAAACAGACTGTTTTGATCGCCCGAGAGAGCTGCGGCAGTGCACTGTGTTGACATGGCAAGGGGGTGACTATCGATGCCACCAAAACCACCGTCATCAACTGGCTTCAGGTCTCAATTTTCCGCGATTCTGCACCCGGAACCAAAATGCCAAAGAGTAAAACAAAGGGAATCGGGTTGATTAGGTTTAAGCCATACTAACCCACTGTTTTCCACGAGGTGCTGTCACAGTGATCTCGCTTGGATGAATTAAGTTTAATATAATGTTATAATGGTAGCATCCCAAGTAACAAATTCAATTTTAAGGTACACTTGAAGAAGTTCTCAAGACTCATTTGATAAAACCACGCATAAAACTTGATATTCTACATAACATCGATAAAACAGCCATAAAACCCTCATAAGTTCAAAAAGGCCCATACTACAGGAGCTTCTCAAGACTATTTCTCAAGATTCGCTTAAATCTTGATAGTTTTATCGGTACATACTTGTAATGACATGCAGGACATGCTTAAAACTATGATAAAACTACCACAAGTTTTGGTAGTTTTATGATTTTCCTCTTTAAGAACACTTCCAGTCCGTCACAAATATCTTTCGAAGAGAAAAAAAAAACATCGATATACATATGATGTTTCTTTTCCAATGTGGATACGTATGTAAATTAATTGAAATATTGACCATAAACGCATGAGTTTTTTGCCTGCAATTGATAAATTTTTCATGCGACATTCAGTTTATTGGTGTTTTATAACATAAAAGTTCGAAAATTTTAATGCGCCACGGTATAATTGCTAGAACATTGATTTATTTGAAAAATAAAAATATACTTGAAAATTCAACAATTAGGTGACAAGGCTAATAAATTGTTAGATCTTGAATAAATTGTGTCTACAATCCATTTTAAGTTTCAAAATGTATTTTAAACAGCAGAAATTGTTCGTAGCATTGTAAAAACGAGAGTTTTTTTTTTCATACATATGTAAATGGCTACCATTTCGAGGGAATCAAGAATAGCCTCGCTCGCCATTTTTTCAATGGTTTTATCTAAAACTACCATAAAATGCATATAAAACTAATATTTCTTGCATAAGACTAACAAGATTTTTTTAGGAGCGCGATAAGTTCATCTTTACTTGTTCTATTCTTGAAAAAGAGGAGTAACGCTCGAATAAAACTTGTTTG